>APFE030911232.1:98339-146278 GCA_000404065.3 Pinus taeda | reverse complement strand
AAATGATATTATTCTTGTAATGATGAGTATCTATGATCTCAACAAGTAATTAAATGTATTTTATCCATGAAAAAATAACTAAAAATTATGAAAATTTAATTTAGAAAGACCACTTATGCTAAGTTCTTATATGAAAACAACTATTTGAAGAAAGTGTCTTCACACAAATATCTCAATATCAATATTTGTTGCAAGGTTAATTGAAGCTACAACATTGAGGACATAATAAATGGAGAGTGGAAAGTTTGTGTTATGGGATAAGAAGAAACTACTTTTTAAAACCCTGGTCACTCCTATTATCTGATATGGTTGTGAAGCTTGGGGCTGTAGTATCTCTAGAGAATTGTGGTTAAAAAAATAGTAAATTCAAGAGTGTTTTATAACTCATAATCTCAAATTAAAGGTAATACACAGTATCCTACCCACCTCATAAAAGTAAGTATTTCCCTATTGAGAGCGCAACTATGACTATGTACCTAATGTATAAGAACATGATAAAGAACATATATCATGATTCAATGTATAAAATTTAAATAATTATAATATTTACTAATAGTTGTAAAAATATATCATGTTAACATGAATGATAGTGATGATAATTAACTTTTGTTTAGATTAAATTAAATTGATCCTTTTAGTAAGGAAATTGCAAAAAATCATGTTCCTCATTACTGTGATTTGATGACAAAAAAAAATAGAAAGGTCAAAATTATAACACATATTTTGAAACAAAAATTTAATGTAGGTGTACATAAGACAATCCAAGAGGAAATGCTTGTTATCTCTGCCTAGATAATGCAATCATGAACTATCCTTCTATAGAGGTTGTAAAAATACATGAAAAACCACCATTCAAAAAGTTGTGAAAATACAAAAGGCTCACATTGTAGATACATTTTCACAATGCCACCCATGACAAGCACGAAAGTTCTTGAACCAATTGGCTTGGTAGATGATACATTAAACGAAAAAGCGAAACTATTATATAGCATTTTGGAAAAGAAACAATATCACAAAAAAAATACATTTGACTATTTTTTAGACGAATTACATTTAACCAAAACTAATTATATCATAGTAATATAAAATAAATTAGTAGTTAATTTAAACTAAACAACTAAAAACTAGTTATGCCACCTTATTTAAATATAATAATCTAAATTTTATATTATTTCACATTTCTATACTAACCATTTTATTAATAATTTATTAAAAATCTATATTTAAAAATTAGAGTATATATAAAGTTATTTATATTGGAATTATATATATATTTCCACTTTTTAAATATTCGTAATAATCAAGGAAATGATTATTTTAGGTTTGAAATCCAATAAACATCAAGTTTGAAAGATAAAATTGTATATATTAATTGAGGAACGATTATTTTATGTTTGAGATCCAATATTCAAAATAATTGAAAAAGAAATAGTTATTTTATGTTTGAAATCCAATAAACCTCAATTTTGAGGGATAAAATTGTATATATAAATCATTCACATCTAAAATCACATTTCCATAAAATTATTTGAAATAATAATTTCATTTTTATACTAAAATTAAATATTTTAACCATTTAAAGTTATAATCTTATTAAGAAATTTATAACTACCATCATGCGATTATAAATCAGAAAATTTTGAAATCATAAAAAGATAGAACCACTTTTATCTTACTATGGTTTTATTTTTAAACATTGTAAAAAATTTGGAAAAATAATATACGGTTTAATTTATTATTTTTTATTTAAAACATAATAATATCACCATTTTTCAAACCTTTAAATATAAAAATAAATAAATAAATAATAATATATATATATATATATATATATATATATATATATATATAAAACTAAAATTATTTTCTCAAATTTATTATTTATTTCATTTATACAAACTTTCCATCGGAAAGCAAAATGAATATATACCATTATACTGAAATTAGAATTAATTCTTGAAATCTGATTACTTGCTCGTAATCAACCCAAAGAAAAGCGAAGAATATTTAAAAAAAAATAAAACATTTATACCCCGACTTCCCATAAAATCTCTGCCTACCCTTATCTGCACATTAAAAGTGGATTTATTCTGTAAAATGGCGTCCGACATGATTCTCCATATTAAGGCTTTAAAGTAGCGCATAGATTCATATATTTGATTTCTATGTACAGTCAATTTGGTAGAAAGCCCACTTGATATTATTATATTATAATATAATATTACAGTCAATTTGGTAGAAAACCCACTTGATATTATTATATTATATTATAATATTATAATATAAGTAATATATTTTGTTTTTTCATTTTTGATATTAAGTTCTGTATTTTCAACGTTTTATACATACATTATGATGTCTTTCATGTAGATTGTAGAATTAGCCCCTCAACGTGTTCAACCTTTTTTAAAATATTATTCATTTATATCTTTCGCATTGTAATATCTCTGTGGAGGGGTGCAAAGTTGGAGTTGTTTATATATTTATTGCTTATAAATCATGTTATCATAAGGATTAAGTTGGAGCCTTTTCTGATGGTAAATGAATTTTGGGATGAAAATGATATATTTTAGTGTAATCAGCTCTAATTCTATTATGGTTTTATTGTAATTAGTTGTGATTTTATTATGATTTTAAATATAGATTAAATTATTTATTTTAGTTTTGATGATGAATAGTATTTGGTGGTTTGAAACTCGTCGACCAAATAAGTTTATGGTGATTTTACTAGAAGAATTATCTAAACAATATGAACCACAAAAGCTTGAATTGAGAGTATTTAAAATCATTTTAATCATTTTAATTTTTTGTTTTTGTTTTTTTTTTTTTAAGGTGACTTATAGTTTTAGTAATATTGTACATATGAGCGATTTGGTGGGAGGAAGGAGTATAGATGGTTCAATGTTTTTAGTATTTTCATTGAGGTTGTCATTGGTAGGGGATGAATAGATGCATTGATAGTTTTTGTTGTGATTGTTGGTTTGATCCTTAGTTGTGAGATATCTTTTATTGGTTGAATGATTAATTATAGAGAGAGTGTTGAAAATATTATAGGTGAACATTTAACCAACTTGATTTTTTTTTTGGTAAACAATGTGAGAGAGAGAGGGGATGAATATATGGATTGATAGTTTTTGTTGTGATTGTTAGTTTGATACTTAGTTGTGAGGTATCTTACCAACTTGAATTATATTTATTTTTATTGTAAATAAGATGAGAGAGAGAGGGGGGATGAATAGATGCACTGATAGTTTTTGTTGTGATTGTTAGTTTGATACTTAGTTGTGAGGTATCTTACAAATTCGATTTTTTTTTTTTTTTGTAAATTAAGTGTGAGAGAGGGGGGATGAATAGATGCATTGATAGTTTTTGTTGAGAGAGAGAGAGAGAGAGAGAGAGAGTTTACCTTGTACATTTCTTGTACATGTTGTTGTGATAATTCTCCTTTGTATTTGTTTAACAACTTTAACAAACCTTTCTAAAATTTTTGGTCTCCTAAGATCACTTGTACATATCTCTCCTTACAATTGAACCTAATTTGATGTATTTCTAACCAATCTATCAAAATCTTATGCACCAAAGCGGTAACTTTCAAACCACATTTCATTGTACATTGTCCAATTCCTATTGAAATTTCATACATGTCTTTTATTTTTTTCTCAATACTTGTAGGTGTGGCTTGAAACATATGTTAGTGATTGTAGGTGTGTTTTTTTTGCATCTGTGTAGGGAAGGAAAGAATGCATTACTCATGAATGTGACTATTACATGAGATACGCTAATACATTACTCACGAATGTGGCTATTACATGAGATGCATTGCCATAATGAATTTTTTTATCTATATCTATGTGATCAATGTAATATTCTAAGAATGATCTAAGACTTGCTATGTCAAATGGTCAAAATTGATATTTTTGAAATATAATGCACTATCGATGTATTGATCCCCTTGTTTATGATTGTGGGTGATCCACTAATGTGGAATTAATTACATGTGTGTTACAACATCTTTTGATACTCATTTAATCAAATGCTCATATTGTCCTAGGAAGATCCCTTTTCCCTTGTAGACCTATCCTCATCTTAAAATGTATTTTTCAAAATCTATATACTCTCTTCCCATTGTAAAAACATTATTCTAAATATTTCCACATACATCTTCTTAAAATTTTGAAAGAAAAAAAATAGTTAAGCTATTATTTAGGTGAAGTTTATTAACTAGACTGGAAACCCACTTATAGGAGCCCATGGCATATCCAACATAACTAGTTTTTGGTGGTATAAATACACCCTATGAGTTGGCCTCAAATGCATCCTAATGATTGGAATCCTTACTCTTCTAGATGAGGTTTGTGTTATATCATGCTCTCTACACTTCCCTATCTCCAAGAAACCTTAGTTTCCTTGCATTGATTCTGAGCTCCCTTATCTCACATTTCATTTTTACTATTGGAGATAAGGCCTTCATTGGACCAGGTAGGAAGGAACCATAGGAAGATTTCATCGACACCAGTAGCTTGGAAAAGGTGGTACTGTCACTTCCTCTATGTTGTTTCTATTTTAATAATACTCTCATATTTCATGTCGATTTGCAATGTTTATTTCGTATGAATGTCAATATATAATGAATATAATTATGTATTAACTTGTTTATATGCATATATACTTTTAATGTTGTGGTCCATTGCTTGTTTCTTGTTCATCTTGTAGGCTTGCAACTGCGGGAGGAGAATTTAGGGTTTGGACCTTGGAGGACCATCATGAACTATAGGACTTATGAGTGAGTAAAACACACCTAATTTTCCAATTCAAGTTGCATGTATGCTTGTTTGAGTCTATTTGTTGAATTTGATGTTTTCTTTGTTGGGGGATTCGAAGCCTAGACCTAAGGAATTTTCTCGCAAATAGAATTGGTGAATCCATTAGGTCCTTAAGGATTGATTGGCTTGGTTTGAATGATTAGGAAATGTCTTGTCATTTTTTTCATTCTTCTGGTGTCTAAGTGGATTAGATCTTCTAGCCTGATGTTTTCGATCTAGGCTTGTTTTTCTATTTTTCCTTAGTTTTTTATATACTCAGTTTGCATTTATAACAATCACATGTTTATGTAGACTTATTTTATACAACTAGTGTATGCAAATTTTTATTTTATAAAATTTGCATACATACACATACTATCTTATGTATAGTTGTGTATTTTTCAGAAAGTGAATTTTTTTTCACTTGGTTGGGTGCCCAGTGAGGTTGGGTTACTCATGTTTTGGTCTTTGATGCCTGTTTAAGGTTGAAAATGTTGAGTTTAAGGTTTTTTTAATTTGTAATTCAATTTTTATGTGAAAGTACCTTTGTGTCAAGTTAGGGTTTCTTGGTTTCAAAGAGATTTAGGTGTTGAGTTGGGTTCTTAGACCTCTATCCAAAGTTCTGGATTTTTTTAGGTCTCTAAGGAACCTTTATCTCATTCTTTTCGATTGAATTATAACTCGTCTCTTTGATTTTTGATTCTTGTTTTCCCAAAGATTGATATTTGGATTGGTTTATTTCATTGGTATAAAGAGATTGTGTTTCTTTTGTTTCAGATTCTAGACTATAATCCACTTGAATTTATTGAATTTCATCTTTTTGAAGCTCTTGAATATCTTTGATTTGCATTCTTTTGATCTTGTTTACTCTTACGTGTTTGAAGTTATTGAATTTAATTTTGTTGAAGTTTTTGGATCTCCCCTGGCTTGAAGTTTTTAGATTTCATTTTGTTTTAAGTTTTTAGATTTCATTTTTAAAAGAAGAAAAAGGAAATTGCTTGTTTATGTTTGTTTTAGTTCATTATTTATTACCTTCAAAAAGAAAACAAAAATTTATATTCTTTTATCCCACTTGCATTTCATTTTTGATAAGCTTTATTTCTTTCCCCTTCTTGCTTAGTTTCATTCCAAGCAAAAACAAAAAACAAAAAAACATAATTTTCCTTAGTAGGCATTTTCCTTCACTTGTTTTCTTGCTTTCCTTCATATTTCAAGAAAATAAATTTTTTTTAGCATGTTTCCTTTTGTTTGTGAATTTGAGAAAAGTTTACTTTACTTTCTTGTTTGTGTGTCATCTTTTAGGCGGGTTTTCCTTGGGTTTTGTGAATTTTTTTCCAAATCTGAGTTTGTATGTTGTTTTCCTTGAGAAAAAGAGTGTATATGCACACTTTGTCCTTGTTGAAAAGTGTGTATGGTCGAAGGTTTCCTTCCCAGGGGTCACGTGGGCCAATTTCGTGGGCAATTTCCAACCATTCTAACCATTTTTTAGCCTATTTGTAGAACTATACACAGGTTTCCTTAAAAATCATAGTTATACCTACTTATTTTCACTTCACATGAAGTGTGTATGCATGTTTTTTGTGCTCACAAGGGTCGCATATACCTCCTGAACTACTGCTTTTTTCACAAATGTTTCACAAATTTTTCCCATATTTAACCTTTTTCATTCTACTTTTATTGTTTTGAATAGTATGATCTATTGCAAGTGATATTAATTACTATTTTTGTCACATTAGGTGCATTCATGATCATTTGAAAAAGAAAAGAAAAATAAATTCCTACTTGATTATGTTACTTTTGTTGCAATTTAGGTAAGAATTTCCCATGCTTTATGCTTATGTTAGACTCAATCCATTGAAGAGTAAGTGTGAAGTGTTCTTTCCCATTGTATTTATAAGTTTCATGCTTTAAGAGTCTCAAAATATCATAAGTTGCATGTCTACTACCTTGAGCTAACAAAAACACCTTAAAATCAACGCTTAATATACTACACTAATTTTTTTTGTTTTTGTCATAGAACATCAACAAGTTTAGGTATTTTAGGGCCTTCGAATAGGTGTTGTTGGTAGTCATACCACTACTAAATGGGGGGGATGAATCAGTAGTCAGACTTTTTAAGAAAAATATTTTTCTTTTTCATTTTCTTAAACCATTCATCAACATATATGTAAACAACAACATACAACATTAATTAACTAGCAACACAACACATAAGTGTCAGATATGAACATGTGAAGAGCATCAAATCAAAGCATAAGAATCAATCACATATGAACACTAGATATTTAGGTGGGAACCTTTTTGGGAGAAAAGCCACCATACAAATTTTCTTCTCTCTTATTTTATCATTCTTCAATCTCTTTACAATAGTTTTTTGGCACCCAACAACTAGGAAGCCCCAACTCCCTCTACATAAATTTGCTGGCCTCTACCAACTAGGAAGCCCCAACCCTGTTTTAACAAACTACCACTTTCTAGAGTTTCCAACCTCCACAAAAACTATGCACCACCCTTTCATGCATTTTCACACTGGGCCCATTCACACTGTTTGTTATTAGCAACAATATAAATTCCTACAATATAAATTTTAGCTCCACTATCCTATCATCTCAAACTCATTAGTAGTACTCACTCTCTGTCCAACAACATATGAAAACAAAGTAATAATACAAACTCAATCTCAGCAATCTATTCACTGTTATAATATCACACTCTCTCAACTAACTAGTATACACAAAGGTCATACAGTTAAGACATCAACAATGCAATGTACATGGAAATAGATATGAGATTCATATGACATGGCAACTATAGTAGTATAAAAAATTTATGCAATAATAGTAAACCCTACACTACAACAACTCTATCTAGACTCCAAAACAATAGCAACTACACTCTGATAAACTCACACCGCACTGATTTTTTTTTGTCTAGCACATGATGCATTTGTTACAGTTGTGTATTAAAATTGGTACAAATATATGCATTCACCCTAATATCCCACTGCAAACTAACTAATACACTCAAATCAGATCCCACAAAAAATGTGTTCATTACAAATTTCACAGAATAAAATCCAAGAACCAATCACATCTGTAAATTCAATGCACTGGTAAAAGCTTCATTTTGATCCAAACATATTGTTCATTCAAGTCATCCTCATCGTACAATCGTCCAACATCCATAACACACAAAATTTATTGCTAATGTCTCAGAGCACACCCTTACTCATTGAAGACTCAACTCATATGTGTATGCATTGCACCGCTCCATTACATAGGGATTTACGCACTTGCTAATCACACTTTTTAGCCTTACACAACTCATGATAGACTAGATCAATTACCTTAAGATTGATCGACCTCTTCAAGAAGCCAATCAGATCATAGTCAACCCTGTATGTGCACAATAGTCATCGATTTACACTCTACCAATTATTGCATATTTTGTCTTATCACCAGTAACCTCAAACAATTTCTTATTTTTCTCACTCCATGAAATTAATCTACATCCATGCATGCATCACTCATAGGTTTCTCAATCCATCCATCAAATATCAACTTGACCATTCAACACTCAACGCTTTTCCTCTTAAAATACCACTTCCACACCGTTCACTTGAACATCATGCGTTGATCATTTTTGGACCATATCAAATCAACATTAATTTTTATTCATTACCATACTCTCCTTCTTGGTGACTAAATCAACCATTCCATCGCACCTATGATGACCAGGTCAACACGTAGTCGTGACCAGATAAACCAAGTTGATTACAAGGAAATATCAAATGACCAAATCAAAATAGTTAAGAATCAAATTAATTATGGGCTAGTAGACCAAGCCTATTTCTTGAGGACCCAATCAAAACTCTCCAATACCATAGGAAAAATCCATTGAAAAGGTGATAATTTTTCTTTTGCAAAATCAACTTCGTGGATGTTGGTTCTTCACTTACTGTTACGTATAAATGATTTCTCCACAAGTAAATTGGGCTATGGATGTGGATCATAACTTTAAACCAAAGTTTCCATCACTGCAAATTCATATTACTCTCCCTTAAACTACATCCATCTCTACACTTGGGGAAAACCAAAGTATCTCCACCCATATCAATATCCACCTTCAAATCCTACATCATCACACTATGAGGCATCAATCCAATCATTTGTAGCACTAGCAACTCATCAATACCATGATCCCCCAGATTGACATCAATACCAACATGCCAACAATGCCAAAAATGTCCCCATTTCGCATTGATGGAAACCATAACCATTAGCAAATACAAAACCGCTAAAACCACATGATATCTCTTCTTGCAACCATTTGATGTTGATTTTGGAATGCAACTAATATATCTCTCCCCCTTTTCCTTCAATGGGAAAGGAAAATACTTTATGAGCTAGACCAAAATTTTCAACACTTTCTTCAGACATCAGCTACTATAGTAGCTCCATACTCTTGTAGTAGTAGTACTCAATACACGGTCCATATCAATGAGATTCTAACCCTAAGAAACTCAATACTATTACCTCCTCTCATCTTTACATGCTTAGCAGCAATACATGACATCAATAAGAAATAATATGTGCTCTACATAAAAACAAAAATACACGTATTGTCCTATCAACTATACATGACATCAAGTGCATCAACAACATACAAAATTGTTAAACCTTAGCACTAGATCTCATGGAAAGACAATGGAAATACTATGACAGTACATGAAACATGATAACACATAAAATATATTATATATTCTCTCTATTAGCATATACTTATCCACATGAAGCACTGATAAGATCTGCAATAAATCACTAGTACAATATGACTAATTAGTTACTAAAATAGTGACTAAACTTTGCATATAAATGACCATTTTTCAGTCAGTGACCAATAGTAGCTAATTTATAGTATCTAATAATGTGACCAAATTTTAGTCATTTTTAGCTTAGTCATTAATGTTTTGTCTCGATTTTATCATTTATATATTAGCCATAAATTTAGTCATTGATTTAGTCATTAATTGTCACAATCAATGACCAAATATACAACAAAATATATCACTATATGATTATCTGAGAAAATCAATTAATGACCAAAGAAATATGACCAAAATGTTGGTTGTGTTATAAGATTTTGTAAATTAGCTACTAATAGTCTCATGTATGCAAAATTTAGTCATCATTTCAAACCAATTAATGACCAACTAAATATGACTAAATTTCAATCATGTTATAGGATATTGTAAATTAGCTACTAATTGTTGTATATATGAAAAATTTAGTCATCATTTGTAATCACAAATTTATTATTTGTTTTAGTCATTTATCTTTTTTGGATAGTTTAATATTCATTATATAAATCACTAGTTTAGTAGTCTATATCCATTTCATTTACTTTCAATAATAATCATTATAAACGACTAATTTAGTAGTGTATTCATTTTATTTTTGTTCATCGTTAATCAATATAAACTAATAATTTAGTAGTTTTAGATTGATTTTATGTATTCATTATTAATCAACATAAATTAATTAGTATGATTTAACCACTAAATTTAGAAAAAATATGTCATACAATATGCATGTTCATCTAATATGGAAACACAAAGTTACATATGTTAATTACAATACTAAATAATATCAAGTGCAACTATAGATAATTTCAACCACAAATTATATTATATAAAATGTCAAGTATTACAATATGAGTTTCCAACTTAATATTGGTTGGACTACAATTTACACATGAAATATTGTTTCATCACTTTAAAAAATTATCACAGTGTTTCCAAGGCATTGCAAGTGAATTCACCAACTTCGAAGACTTAACCATCAGTCTCTATGTGTATGTATTATGCAGGGTATTGGCTCTAAGGGTATCACTAGACTAGTTTTCTTCTCTCTCCCTTTTTGCATTTGTCACTCTAGTGTTATTGTTCTCCTCTTTTTAATTCAATTCCTGCTTCTTACCATCAATATTGAGTTCCTCTCCTGAAAACAAAAGAAGATACAATGCAGAGTAAAAGACATGAAAGACACTCAATATTGCAATATAAATTAAAGTAGAATATAAATATAAAATATTACATATACCTCAACATTAGTAATGTCAATGTCATTTTTCCCAATAAAAGTAGGAAACTCGAACAAGTTTTCTTCAATTAGGTAATAGTGGCCACTATGTGGCTAGATGACTTGTAGAAAAAAGAAAATAAAACATTACCATAGAAAAAACACCTTAGTAACTTAGTATTCAACCTTCATAGAAAGCTTAAGCACAATCATGCCAACTAAGTTACATGCTAAAATGGTCAAGCTCTAGATAACATGTGAAAACAAATAATTTGAGGTGTGATGTCTAATCCATCATTTTATTTGTGATAATATTTCATTATCTAATGCATGAACTTGGTCAAGTATATAGACGACGTGTGCTCAAATAACAACATGAAAGTAATTTTTTCTAATAGTCATGAAGATCGTTTAACACAAAACAACTAAAAGGATTTCAGTTAACGTCGTGTAATACTAATCTCATCTTCAAGATTTGGATGTTGTTTAAATGGACATGGTACCAAGTATTTTGAATTCCATAGTTAAAAGATAAAACAAAATCAAATGAAACATTCAAAATACAATCAAATAATAAAGAAATGATATCATGGAATGGACATTGTAATTATAAAAAAATTGTTTATATCTCCATTGGTGTCTTTTGTATCATTCCTAAGAAAATTTCCTTCCCAAAATAACCATGAGTTGAAAGGATCACAACATTAAAAGTCATAGGAATCCCTGTAAGAAACATTTCTAAAGTCGATGGCTCAAGTCCCTCAAATCCTCTTGTATTGGCAAACCATATGATGTAAAAAGTGAACTACCATAACGATGTAGAGGCATGAGGCTTGAAGACAAAAGACTTTGAATTTTATTCAAAAAATACAAAAAGAAAATTACAAATAAAGGAGTGGGATCCTTTAGCTGTCACTTTACAAATCTTTCTAGGTAGGGTTTGAGCTAGAATTCAGGGATTTGAATTATCTTGTAATTAATTCATTTATTTAGGCTTAGTTGATATTCTTGAGGAGAATATCATCTAAATTAGATATTATCTAGGATTAGGCATATTCGATCCATTGATTTAGGATCTGATCGTTGTATGTATAGGAATTTATGTATGTTTTGAATTAGTAGAATTGGATTTTTGGCTATGGAAGATTGGAATGTAAAATTTTGGAATCTATCTGTATCTTCATGAATATTGTGCATGAATGGTCAAATCCCAAAGGTTTTAATTTCCTTCAAAATATTTTTGAGTTTTGTTGATTTCTAGTTTGGCCCTTTAGAATTATATTTATATGATCTTGTGCCATCACATCTACATGTTCACTCATTGTGCATTGAAACAACCTGGATGTATTCGAAATCATAGAATATAATTTCGAGATAGACTAATCTTGGCAGAAGTGCTAGTCTTCGCGAAACGAGGAAACCTTGACAAATTTGTGGGAAACCCAGGAGATGATTTGAATTGTCCAATTGATAGATCCAATAGATCTAATGGTCATCGTGTGCCAACAAACATATGCATTAATCAAAATAGAAGAGCGATCTTTGTAGGTGTAGGAAGTATCTCGTTGTTTCCAGGAAAACTAGTGTCTTTTCGATTGACTAGCCCTCTAGGTTTGGTAGCTATCCTAGAAACAATAGTTCAAGGTAATTCAACGATTTATTCTATGCAAAATAAATAAGAGAAGGATGAAAGGACCAACCCGGAAATTTCGCTTGATCCTTTGCTTAATCTCTCTCCCCCTTAACAGAGCTCACAACTCCTCTCCATACTTATCCCACTTGAAGAGTAACTGTAGAAACTAGTAGCAAAGAACCATCAAAGTATCTTGATCTATTGTAACACAAACACTACATAATCAGATATATAACGAACATACATTGGCATTCAAAAATAACAACATTCACAAGTGCACAATTATATGGAAGAGAAATTGAAGAACTTTATTAAATAGAAGGGAGAATTACAACCTAGTTGTCTGATCCAGCATCATCCTCCCAGCATCAAGCCCTCTTCACCTCATGAAATAGCAAATCATACCAACAATACAATGCTCTTATCTCAAACACAAACTATCAACACTTCCTTGAAATTCACAATATTCCAGCGTCTGGATCTCTTAGATGAGGGATCCATTTATAAGTGTGTGCAAGGGTGTGAGTCATCTTTGGGGTTTTGATTAGTGTCATTCCACTTGTTGCATTTGGTTACACTTGGAGATTTCTTGGATCTCTTACTCATCCCCGGGCAAATTGAGAGAGGCAAGTGTCATAGGAGAAGTTTCTAGAAGATTCCCTAGGCATCCACTTAGCAAATTGTCTCGGACATTTGTCCATCCTCGCTCATCGCACCCTAAAAAAGGCAAAATTAGTATGCATAAAACCTGGCTAGTGTAGAATTCAGTATGCATTGCACCCTGATAGTGGAGCAGTCAGTATGGTCCAGTTTAGGCCAATTTTGCATTGTTTTGCAGGTGGAACTTTTGGGGAATGATGTAATCAGATGACCATGATCTTTTAGGGTATGAAACAACACTTTTAGCGGTTGAAGAGCCCTAGTTTATAGAAATATAATATTGCGGTTGAAGTGCCCAAATATGTCTATAACAGTTGCCCCCTAAAGCATGAAGTCGTAAATCTTGATGTCGGGTGAAATGATTTATCATGAGGATCCGAGGTTTCAAACTGGAAGGTGACCTGTATAAGATACAATTAATATATCATCATAATATAGTTTTCATGATCTAGCTGAGGCAGGCATTCCCATTCTCAGCTTTTATAAATTCATTTCATGTACATAGAATAGATATTTGTCTGCATATGCAAACTGGTGATTCTTTAGTTGTAGAGTCATCATCCTTGGTTTGGATGACCATCTGTGTAGCTTATGTGTACATTTGATGTATTTATATCCCTGAATATATCGCAACTTTGATGGATGAAACTAGATCTGGGGTCTTCAAAATTCGTTCAATATTCGCCTAATGTGCAAGTTGATCCATGTGAAAAGATGTTCTGAAGTCGAACATGGAATAACATCACCTGATTACTAGTCAATAATGTGAGTTGTTAATAGACGAGAGAGGAATCACCAATAATGATGATGACCCTCAAGGTACTACAGTACAATTCATGTGGTGTGAATATATGATCCGATGTCGAACACCACGCAAAAATCTTTTAGTCGAAGGCCATTGATGTAAACCTATCGTCGGAAGTGAGAAACTTGCCATTGACGCATGCAAGCTTCAAAGTACTGAAAGGGTTGTTTCTAAGTCAACTTCTTGGATAATGTGTTGATGTCAAAAAGAAGTAACATGTTGTAGGAGGGCCTTAATGTATCCCACATCTATGACATGAAATGAAGCAAATGACTTCGGGAGGTGAAAACGATTTGACGACACAAGGTTCATGAATGGTGGTCATGAAAAATGGATGTTGAAGGTATTGCAGTGGATGAGGCATTAACTGGGTTTGTGGTTTCTCAATTGAATTACTTCTCTTGAACATATCAGCGACACTGAGATGGATTGGTAGTGTTAACCCCAAAAGATGGATGGTGTGGAAGACCAATGGTTAGATGACCGGTGAACGAAATAACCCAACCCGACTCAATAATGGTGATGGAGTGAAAGTGTCATGTTCAAGAGCAACTTGCTAACATAAATTTCTTCATGTTTTCTTCCCTTTTTCCCCAGTCATTGTTGACCATTACCTCTTTATTTTTAGCAAGCTTGAGGAGGATAACATATGCTTGTTCTATAATTTTCCCTTTGGGCAAACCTGTCGCTATGTTTTAACGAGTCTAGTGACAGTGAAACTCGTTCTTGTCTAGGTGGACAAGTTTGTCGCTATTGTTTTAACGAGTTTAACAACAAGGAAAACTTGGTCCTTTTCATGTTTAGAGAGTTTGAAAAGGGATGAAAAGGAAACTCCAGCAGCTCTTTTTCGTAGCATAATCCCTTAAGTCCGAAAAAGGATAAAATAATACAAAAGGGATGACTTTTTGATCACTTTAACGAGCCAAAAAAGACTCGAGCGTTTTCGTGAGATAATCCCTCGGGTCCAAAAAATATTAAAATGTACAAGAGGGATGGCACTTCCAATCACTTTAACGAGCTAGAAAGGCCAAGTGCTCGACAATATTTTCATATTTAACGAGTCTGAAAAGAGTTTAAAGGAGACTCATTTTGAGGAACGAGTGGTGTATAAGGTAGCAACTGGTTCTGGGTAAGCTTGGAACTTCTCAAAACATGGTCATTTCTAGGAAAAGGTCGACAAACAAGACCACTCATTGTGGTTGTTCCTCAAACGGGTAAACAACCAAGTGGAAGCGTATGATCGGCCAAAAGAATGGAGGTGATGGAAGATACACAACCAAGGCTTAAAAGGCTGATAGCATGGCAATCACAAAGGCTAATTACCTAAGGTGGGTTCATTTTTTAGTGAGCTTGAACCATGGGATAACATATGCTCGGTGGTAGGTTCATTTTTTAATGAGCTTAAACGAGGGGGGGGAACTATGCTCTCTGTGGGTTTCATTTTTGTTACAAGCTTGAAACGAACAAACATATGCTTGGTGGTAGGTTCATTTTTTAACGAGCTTGAACCATGGGATAACATATGCTCAATTTTAGTTTTCTTTTTACGAAAGCTAGAATCGACAAAACTAAAAAAAATCTAGAAAAGAAAAAGCTAGAAACGACAAAACTAAGAAGCTAAAAAATGAAATTGAAAAAGGTTTGCATGCCCCTAGCATGGTGGAAAGAAGATTCTTCTGTAACCATATGGGAACTACTGTAGTTATGTAGGATGGTTTCATCTACAGGATAGACAAAACACTTCCTTGGATTCATTCGCAGAATAGACAAAGGTTAATGGTGTCTCAGACCAATCACATAACCAACAGGGGAACTCATAAGGTAGGATGGTTTCATCCGTAGAATAGACAAAAAACTACCTTGGCTTCATCCGCAGAATGGACAAAGTTGAATGGTGTCTCAGACCAATCACATAACCTCCAGGGAAACTTATCATTTCAATTGGGTTCGTTCACAGAATAGACAAGGGTGCATGCCCCCTAAACTTTGTTACATTCACCGGACTACTCCCCGCAATTAGGTGGATGGAATGAAGGTTGAAGAGAGGCTCTTGATGAAAAAGGACCATTTACGGATGATGTTTGACTTGGAGCTATGCTTGAATCAAGAAATGAAAGCTGGTCAACAGTGACAATTTTTCCTTGATGCGGAAAACGCATCACTCAGAAGAGTGTTGAAATGATAGCCTCCATGTTATAAACATAGTCACGTCCAAGGAGTAGATTGTAATCTAACGGTATTGGGACTACCATCACGTTCAAGTGAATAGTTTTCCTTCTCAAAGTTATCGGTAACTTAGGAAGGATCCCTAACGGTCGACTGGTTCCTTTGTTAAAGCCTGACAAATTTTGTGTAACAGGCATAAGCGATGGCAAACCAAGCACTTTCCAAGTAGTTGAGGAAAGGATACTCACTGATGCTCCTTCATCTATGATATTGCCATACATGATCATTTTGCAAACTTGTACTATGATCCGGAATGGTACATAAGAAGGAAGGCGGGATCTCTCTAGTCGATTCCAATCAAAGGAAGTGACTAGACTACTTGGACAGGGTACTGAATAAACAGGTGAAATAACCCCTTGAGCAGCGGGAACTGGGGGATTCTCCTCCTGTTGTGAAAGAATGGGTGGATTGCCCCCAAGTTTGTCAGACTCTGAAGTGACAAAAAGAATTTAAATGGTATCGTTATCACTCTCTTAAGGAAGGGTATGGTCTTCTGAAGGTAAAACTGGGTCAACTATCACCTCGACCTGTTGAATTTCATCGGGTATAGACTCAGAAGATTCACTTTCAGTGATAGGTGTTTCGACCGACGGTTGAGTTAAGTTAGTCAGTTTTTCAACTAGTAAAGGACTTGGGGAGAGTTTCCTGTATCCAGATGGAAGTCGCTATGGTGAAGTTGGATGGTTATCCAAGACTCTTTTCGCTTCATCCAAAAAAGGACAATGTTGAAGGGTATGGTTCCCTTCACATGATCTACATGGAACTTTGACCTTTCCTTTTTGTCCATGAACTTCATTATTACGAGTTGATGGTGTGCTCTCAACATGATCACCAGAAGTTGATGACATTGGGTGGTGCAAACAGGGGGACCATTCGCTCAAGATCTGAGGAAGGCACGAATATGAAAATGGTCTCCTTTACAAATTAGGCATGGAAATATGGGTTTAGGAGATTTATTGTGTGGATTTTCACCAGATGATTCATGGTTTCCCCCTTGCTGAATTGATTTCTTCTTCTTCTTCTCAGCCACCTAGTTACTAGAATCACTATTTTCACCAAGCGAAGAGGAAGAAGCAAAGGGAGAAACAATCAAAGAAGAAGGTGAAGGGTCAAATTCAGTATCAACTGGATGTTGATTCTACTGCAGTGAAAACATGGGATTTTGAACCATAGAGGTTGAGAACAGCCATACTGGAAGGCCAATTGTAATTCCTGGAAGGGACAACGTAGCCATATATGAAGCCCCAACACTTCCCCAAGAAGAAAAAGGACTAGGATTCCCTTCAAAATGGATTCCCTGATTGGTGGATCCCAGATTCATTTCCATATATCTCAACCTAAGATCAACTAAGGAACAGGGATGTTATTCCAAATTCAATAAATTTTAGTGATGCTTTGACACAACTTTTCCTTTTCAATTTTTAAGAGTCAAGAAAAAGCTAAATATGACTCTAGTCCCCTTCGATTTTTAATGAGCATGAAGTGAAAAGTGCTTAGATGGACCTTTTCTTTTAGAGAGTCGAAAAGGAATGAAAGTGACTACTCTAGAAAATCTAGACAGAGGGATTACCAAACCAATTGCAAAATTGCAATATACACCTTGGTGATAAATTAAAAAGAAATTACCAAGGACTTATGTATGGTAGTCAATCTTCCCGAATGCTATGTTCAGTGCATTACGATCGATAGGGTGGCATACACGACTTCCTATGGATAAAGGATATAAGCCTATTATGGTCTCCTAATATATACATGATGGTATGGGGAGCACAAGTCTGTGCTAGCACTTGTCGTATCAAGGAGGAGGAATTACCCAACCTTCGATGAAAATGATAATTACTAGTTTTTATGACATCAGAGCACGTCTCTAGCCTAGACCTCTAGATGTGTTGCATTAGGTTCCAAAGAATTGTTAGGTTCATTGAGATTTATTTTAGATTTGATCTTATTTAAAGTTTGCCTTTCAATGGTTCACCGCATGATGTAGATTTTAAATTCCTAAAAATGCAATCTACAATGATAAACAATCGTTTTTTATTTTGAGCCATGAAAATCCTAGCTACTAGGCAAAGAAAATTATGATTCTTTCAAACAAAGAGCAAAGAGCACACACTAATGCACTTTCCTAAATCATTTTTCGCACACAAACTAAATGCAAATGCAAATGCATGTATTTGTTTTTTTTCCCCTTAATGTGAAAAAAAATGCCAAAAAGGAAAAACAAATGTAGTAAAGAACTGAAATATTTCTTTCAAAATGACATTTCAACAATTTCTTTTTCAAAATAGATAGGAAGACTAAACGACACTTCTCTTTTTGACACAAAACGATAGTTACGACATCTTTTGTACCAAAGCGACAGTTCAATTTAAGCAACGTTTCAACAAAGGATTGTAAATGATGCACAAATACATATAAAAATTTACTAATCCTAATCAATGGAGGTTGATCTATGTGATGCAAGTAGGCTTCAGTAATGAGGTACTATTCATAAGTAGCAAAAAACAGCTAAACAAAACTAAAAACAAGAACAAAAACCCCAAATGTCTGGAATGGAAATAGGTTTAGTCAGTCATCGCATTTGGGCTTCACAGAAACAGGGATGCATCACACTTTATAGACTTAGGAGGTGCAATGCATACTGGTTGACAGTGACAGACAGTGCGATGGGCCAGGGAGTACAATTGAAGTGGGTTTTGGCTCAAATTTGTCGTTGGTTTTAGTGAGTTAAGCTGAGTTATGACGGACAGTAAAGAGAAAAGTACAGAGGAATGATCTTCAAAGGTTACTGAGCTACCAAAAGGGGATCTAGAATTCTTGTAAGTCAAATGTTCAATTCATAAACTAAACCAGAGATTGACTGAAGCAACGTTTATCTACTATGCAATTGCATAGCAAGAGCAGTTCGAAGGCTACCTGGTTGACTTCACGCTCTCTCTATAGTTTATAAAATAAACAACAACAACTAACAAACATCTATTCGACCCCTGGCAGGGTCGCCATTTTGTTTATGGGAAAACTAGTGTCTTTTCAATCGACCAGCCCTCTAGGTTTCGTAGCTACCCTAGAAACAATAGTGCAAAGTAATTCAATGATTTCTTCTGTGCACAATAGATAAGAGAAGGATGAAAGGAACAACTTGGAACTTTCACTTGAGCCTTTGCTTGATCTTTCTTCCTCTTGATAGAGCTCGCAACTCCTCTCTGTACTTATCCCGCTTGAAGAGCACCTGTAGAAACACAGTAGCAAAGAACCATCAAGGCATCTCAATCTATTGTAACACAAACATGATAGAATCAGATATATAATGAACATACATTGGCATTCAACAACATTCACAAGTGCACAAATATATGGAAGAAAACTTGAAGAACTTTATTAAGAAGGGAGAATTACAACCCAGTTGTTTGATCCAACATCATCCTCCCAACATCAAGCCCTCTTCACCTCATGAAATAACAATTCACACCAACAATACAATGCTCTTATCTCAAACACAAACTATCAACACTTCCTTGCAACTCACAATATTCCAGCCTCTGGATCTTTTAGATGAGGGATCCATTTATAGATGTGTGCGAGGGTGTGAGTCATCTTTGGGGTTTTGATTAGTGTCATTCCAGTTGTTGTATTTGGTTCCACTTGGAGATTTCTTGGATCTCTTACTCATCCCTAGGTGAATTCAGAGAGGCAAGTGTCATAGGAGAAGTCTCTAGAAGATTCCCTGGGCATCCACTTAGCAAATTGTCTCGGACATTTCTCCATCCTCACTCATTCCAACCTACAGAAGGCCAAATCAGTATGCATTGCACCTACCTAGTGTTACCCTGACAGTGGAGTAGTCAGTATGGTCCAGTGTAGGCCAATTCTAGATGGTTTTTCAGGTAGAACTTTTGGGGAAGGATGTAATCAGATGACCATGATCTTTTAGGGAATGAAACAACACTTTTAGGGGTTGAGGAGCCCTAGTTTATCGACATATAAGATTGGGAATGAAGTGCCCAAATATGTCTATAACACTCACGTGGTCTCAAAGTGATAAATGGTATTATGCAAATTCATACGACTGACCTGAGGGGTTGACACGTAGCACCGGAAAACCACTTTTATCGCGCGCTCTCGACTTGTTATGCATCGTGAAAGATTTCACACGAGATTACGCGATAGCCATTGGATCAAGCAGGACTGATCTACTATGGAGATCAGGCAAGCTAGTTGTCGAGTGCATGACTCGTTATCCATTTGATTATATGGGTCAGATCTGATGATGATCACGTCAGAATATGCACATGAATTAATTTAAATTTCAAAAATGATAAGGTTATGAATTGGGGTTTTAATTCCTTTTGGTTCCATGTAAAAATTGAAGGTTTGCCATATACTGGGTAAGTTAAATAGTTTTTCTATTTTAGAAGAATAACTAAAATTGGAGGTTTATGATTGATACTTCAAAGGAAAACCAAGAAGAAGTTCCACCTGAACTTGAAGGAGTAGTTTCTCATTTTGAATGATTATCCTTAACTCCTGCAACCAGCTCATCATTAGTGGTATCAAAGTAGCTTATTGACATTGAAAAAGATCTCAAAGATCAGAGAAAGAAATCCAATGTGACTTTCAGAGTTGGAGGAAGATGTGGTGGTGGTCAAAGAAGAGGAAGACTAGTTGCAAATTCTGAAGTGTTGGAAGCTATGCAAGAGGTGCAAGCTAGATTAGAAGCAATGGAAATGGGAAATCAAAGAGATACAGGTGCTAGAGATGTTAGTGAGCCTGAAGTTGAAGCTATAGAAGAAGAGGAACATGCAGAAATTACTCCTGAAATGAGATTCTTTAAATCAGTGTTGGGATCCATATCAAAACTCATACTTGAGGTTTCAATTTATACAAGAGGTTTAAACCCCGAGGAGTTGATAGACTAGATTAATGACATGGGTAAATTCTTTGATTATGAAGAAATGGAAGAAGGAAAGAGTGTGAATTTTTTTGTCACAAAATTGAAAGGACATGAAGCACTTTGGTGGGATGGAGTGAAGGGAGAAAGAAGGAGACTTGGTAAGAAACCAATTAAAAATTGGAACAAGATGGTGGCAAAGTTGAGAGGTAAGTTTTTACCAAGTGATTATCAACTTTCATTATTTAGACAGATGCATAATCTTAGACAGAGGTATTTGACAGTGAAATAATACACAGAGGAATTTTACAAAGTGAGCATAAGAGGTGGACAAATTCAATATACAGACGAGAAGGTTGCAAGATATATAAATGGTCTCATAATGGATATCCAAGATGAGATAAGTGTGATGTTCCCTAAAACAATAGAAGAGGCTTATCATGTGGTATTGAAGGCCGAAGAAAAACTCATGAGGAAGCAATCTGCTAGAAGTAGAGGTGCTTTCCGAGGAAGAGGAAGTCAAGGTGGTAGAGAAATATTTATAGCACCTAGAGATGGAGCTAGCTGCGGCTCGAATCAACATACACCCATAGAAGGTGATGTAAGTGGCAGAAGGAGTTTTTCGAGAGGAAAAGGAGGCAGAGGTAGAGGAGGAGAAGGAAGATGTTGCAGATGCAACAGGATGGGACACGGAGCCTATGAGTGCCCACAAAACACACGGATAAATCAGAGAAATGTAATTGTTGCTTAGATTGAAGGGGAAGCAGCAAAGTTGCTAGAAGAAGAAAATGTACCAGAGAAAGGGGAATCTTTGGTAGTTAACAAAGTTTTGTTAAAACCAAAAAAGGAAGTTGTTGAACCAGCGCAGAGAAATACTTTGCTCAGGATTGTGTGCAAGGTTCAAGGAAAATGCTGTCAAATGATAATTGGTAGTGGAAACACTTATAATTTGGTCTCTATAGAAGTGGTGGAAAAGTTGAAATCAAAGACAAAGAAACATCCAACGCCTTACAAGGTGTCATGGCTTCAAAAAGGAAATCAGTTGTTAGTGAATGAACATCGTGAAGTAGAGTTGTAGTTGGGCAGATATAAAGACAAAATTCTATGTGATGTGATGCCTATGGATGTGTGTCACGTATTTTTGGGAAGACCTTGGCAGTGTGACAGAGGAGCTATTCATGATGGGAAAAAGAACACATACAAATTTGGTAAAGATGGTATTAATCATTCATTGTTGCCTATGGAAGAAGAGGATGCATCAAGAACATTTGATCCAAGGAATCTATTGCTGAGTGGAAAAGAATACTTGCAGCAGATTGAAGAGAATGAGGTAAATTTTGCATTGAATTGCAAACCCAAGGTAATAACTACTACCAAAATTCCTGATTTACCAATTGAAATTCAAGGGATGCTGGAAAATTATTGTGATATCATTGTAGATGATTTTCCTAATGAGTTACCACCCATTAGAGAAATCAGTCATCATATAGATTTGATTCTAGGGGAAAATTTGCCAAATAAAGCAGCTTAGAGGATGACTCCCACAGAAAATGTAGAAATCATAAAATAGGTTCAAGAATTGTTATATAAAGGATTGATTAGAGATATTTTGAGTCCTTGTGCAGTGCCAATAGTGTTGAATTCAAAGAAAGATGGAGGCTGGAGAATGTGCATCGATTCAAGAGAAATCAACAAAATAACAATCAGGTACATATTTCCCTTACCTAGAATTGAAGATTTGATGGATTTCTTAAGTGGAGCAAGATATTTTACAAAGCTAGATTTAAAAAGTGGTTATCATCAAATAACGATTGGAGGAGGAGATGAATGGAAAACTACTTTTAAAACAAATGAAGGACTGTATGAACGGATGGTAATGCCTTTTGGGTTATGAAATGCCCCTAGTACATTTATGAGGCTTATGAATGAAGTGCTGAAAGAATTTATTGGTAAATTTATAATAGTATATCTGGATGATATATTAGTTTACAGACTCGGATGCAGGTGACTCTCTAGGTAATTAATTTGACAAGACGGTCAGGCAGTAGATGGGCTAGCCACATGGTTGCTTGCATCTTCCCCCAAGCCCACTTGAGGCACATTCAAGGCACCTTGTAGGAGCCTTTAAATGCATCCCAAGGTTGAGACTACTCCACCTCTTTCATAGCTATGGAGTCTGCAGAGCATTATGTTATCCCTTCCCCCTTGATCCATTATCTCTGCCCTCCGCAAGCCTCTCAATCATGCTCTTGCAGTGCCACTGGCTGTCGATGCTAGCTGCTAAGCTGCATTGACTTGGGTAATGGATTTCATTATTCTCAAACCAGGCTCTACAACTTAGCTCTGGCTCAGCCCTCCTCGGTCCATCCTCTGCATAATTATTTCACCACCTCCCCTGCTACTAACCTTGCCTTCAATCCTGCCATGGTTCATCATCGAATGCGAAGCAGGAGGGGAGGCACGCGTGGCAGAAGCATCCACCCTCCTGCAACTCCTAGCCCTACCTCTGTTTCCCCTGCTTTGTCAGCAAACAATCCCAATCCATTCAGCTCTTTCCATGGCCGATATCTAGACACTCTAAGCAGAAGGGGAAGAACTCATTTTCAAGGTTCTAGACAGAGGCACACTACAGTTCATATAGAAACCCCCCCCCCCGCCCACATGCAACACCCCATACCTCTCAATTTCATTTTCGCAGCACTCTGAATCGACTCCTCATCACCGCTACTGTTACTATTACATTTACAAAAGAATAGACCTGGCGGCACCTCTGTGTGCTCACAGCGAAGAGCTGAACAGGCCAACTCCAAGAAACAGAGGTGTTTGCAGCCTAGGTGATTCGCAACCTGATGTTGATAGAGCCACCCTGCATGGCAAAGCACTAGCTGGCAATTAGCAAGCTGTGGGGAGAAATCTTGGTGAAACTCAAGCTTCTAGCAGCCGACGAGGTGACACGTTTGGCCTGCATGTGGGCATGGGGAACACTGAAACTTTCCACCCAACTCAGGGCAAGGACATGTCAGTTGAAGCAGATGATTGGTACAAATATGCGTGCAGGATTGAATAAGAACTGGCCCCGAACAACCTCTAGCCCTGACACTTGGCAACCAGGTGTCGCTTCTTTTTGCCAGGTGGATGCTTCTCATGCTAACTAGGAGTTTACGGTTAAATTTATGTTTTATGACTAGATCTATGCAATGTTTGAGATGTCATTTTGTTTTTTGGTCAAAACTCTTAACACATATATGGGTATTCTTGATTTCATGGAATGGTTTCCCCTTTGTTGGGGCAGTCACAACTAGACTGAATTATTTTGTGATGGTTGTTGCTCAGTATTTTGGAGGCTAGGCCTCTCTGTAATTACCTTTTTTGTATCATATTAATAGATTAATATTACTTAGAAGAAAAAAGATATATTAGTTTACAACAGATCTAAAGAGGAACATATGAGACATCTGAATATGTCTTACATAAGCTACAACAAGAAACACTATTGCTAAATTTAAACAAATGCTCATTCATGAAGGAATAGTTGGTATATTTGGGCTTTCTTGTTTCTGCTGATGGATTAAAGATGGATCCAGAGAAGATAAAGGAAATCATAGAGTGGCCTTCACCAAAAAGTGTTTTTGAGGTAAGAAGTTTTCATGGTCTTGCTAGTTTTTATAGAAAATTCATAAGGAATCTTAGTAAGATCAATGCTTCTATTATTGACACTATCAAGAAGGATAAAAAACCATTTAAATGGATTGTTGACGCAGAAATGAACTTCCAGCTGTTGAAAAGAAAGATCATTGAAAAACCTATTTTAATTTTGCCTGATTTTAATAAACCTTTTCAAGTGAAGTCTGATGCTAGTGGAGAAGATATTGGCACCGTTTTAAATTAGGAGGACATACCTATATCTTATTTCAGTGAAAAACTGAATGAATCGAAGAAGAAATATTCTTCTTATGATAAGGAATTCTATGCAGTTGTGCAGCCATTGAAAAATTGGAGACATTACCTGATGTCTAAGGAATTTATACTTTATTCAGACAATCATGCATTGTAGCATATTATGCAACAACCAAAGCTTAGTCAGAAACATCCAAAATGGGTAGAATATCTTTAAAGTTTTAATTTTGTATTAAAGCATATAAATGGAAAATCAAACAAAGTAGTAGATGCCTTAAGCAGAAAAAAAGTATCTTAGTTCAAGAAAGTCAAATTCAAGTGTTGGGTTTTGATTTTCTAAAAGAATTATATGAGAAAGATTTAGATTTTAAAGAAGCATTTGAAGCTTGTAAAAATCCTATTTTGTTAGATAGAAGTAAGTGGTTGGATTTTTTCTTGCAAGAAGGATTGTTGTTTAAAAGAAATTAGTTGTGCATACCAAAGTTCTCTACGAGGGAAAATTTAATCAAGGAGAAACATAGTGGTGTACTTGGAGGACATTTTGGTGCAGGCAAGCCTGATGAGTAGTTGAATTGGTTTTATTTCTGGCTGAAAATGAGATTTGAAGTGGAGAAGTATGTAAAAAATTGTAAAGTCTGTCAATATGCAAAGGGGAGGAGCTAAAACACAGGTTTGTATGTTCCATTACCTATTCTACATAGACCTTGGGATATGGTAAGTATGGACTTTGTTTTGGGTCTACCAAAAACTCAAAGAGGAAATCATTCAATTTATGTTCTGGTTGACAGATTTTAGAAAATGGCACATTTTCTTCCATGTTATAAAACGAGTGATGCTACTCACATTGCTAATCTGTTTTTTAAGGAGATTGTAAAGTTGCATGGGATACCTAAGAGCATTGTTTCAGAAATAGACACCAGATTTGTTGGTCATTTTTGGAGGGCCTTATGGAAGAAACTTGGTACTAAACTGAGTTTCAGTTCATCTTATCATCCTTAGACTGATGGACAGACTAAAGTTGTAAACAAAAGCTTGGGTAATCTTATGAGAAATCTTGCAGGTGAACATCCAAAACACTGGGATCAAATTTTTGCACAGGCTGAATATGCTTGTAATGATTCTCCTAACAGGAGTACAGGGCAGATTCCATTCCATATAGTTTATGGAATGCACCCAAGAGGAGTGTCTAAATTAAGAGACTTGGGAAAAGCTAAAATGAGAAGTGCTAAAGGAGAAGATTTTGCTTCAGAGATTTAAGCAATACATGAACAGGTAAAACCACAGTTACAAGATAGCAACGTAAATTACAAGAGCAGAGGATATTTGAAGAAGAGAGAATTTAATTTTGAGGTTGGAGATTTGGTTTTGGCACACCTAAGGAAGGAAACATTTCAAAAATGGACTATAACAAGTTAAAATTTAAGAAAATTGGACCATGCAGAGTCTTGAGGAAATTGTATGCAAATGAATATGAAATTGAATTACCCCCTAACATTGGAATATCTCCAATTGTCAATGTTTCTGATTTGTATAGGTGTTAAAATTGAAATGAAGATGATATAACAAAAGATAAAGAAGAACAAGAGGTTGACTGGGTAAAACAATTACCTACAACAAAGGCATTGCAGCCCTAAAAGATTTTAGATAAGAGATTGTTTAAAAAGACAAGAGGACATGAATATTTTATGTATTTGATCAAGTGGAAGTATCAACCAATTGTTGATGCTACCTGAACGATAGATGCCATGCTACAAAAGTTGGGCAGTTCTGTAGAAGAGATCATGGACAGGAGCCCATGAAGATTTTTTTCCTCAGTAGTCTGATGTAGGAGCATGAGGCTTGAAGAAAAAAGACTTCGAATTTTATTCCAAAAATAAAAAGAAAAGTTTACATGCAAAGGAGTGGGATCCTTCCGCTGTCACTTTACAAATATTTCTAGATAGGTTTTGAGCTAGAATTAAGGGATTTTAATTATCTTGTAATTAATTCATGTATTTAGGCTTAGTTGTTATTCTTGAGGAGAATATCATGCAAATTAGATATTACCTAGGATTAGTTAGATTCGATCCATTGATTTAGGATCTGATTATTGTATGTACAGGTATTATTATAATTTTTGAATTAGTAGAATGTGATTTTTGACTGTGGAATATTGGAATGTAAAATTTGGAATCCCTCTGTATCTTCATGAATATTGTGCATGAATGGTTAAATCCCAGAGGTTTTAATTTCCTTTGAAATATTTCTAAGTTTTGTTGATTTCCAGTTTGGCCCTTTAGAATTAGATTTTATATAATCTTGTGTTGTCGCATCTAAATCTTCACTCGTTGTGCATTGAAACAACCTAGATGTATTCAAAATCATAGAATATGATTTAGAGACAGACTAAACTTGGTCGAAGTGCTAGTCTTGGTGGAATGAGGAAACCCTGACAAATTCGTGAGAAACTCAGGAGAAGATCTGAATCATCTAATCGACAAATCCAATAGACATAATTCTCATTGCATTCCAACAAGTGTAGAAGTTAATCAGAATAGAAGAGCGGTCTTCATAGGTGTAAGCAGTATCTCGCGTGGTATGAAAGTGGTAAATGGTATTTTGCAAATTCACACGATTAACCTAAGGGGTTGACACGTAGCATGAGAAAACCACTTCTCTTGCATGCTCTTGACTTGTTATGCATCGTGCAAGATTTCACGTGAGATTACGCGACAGCTGTTGGATCAAGCAGGATTGATCGACGGTGGAGATCGGCCAAGCTATTTGGCGAGCAGGTGACGCAATAGCCGTTCGATTAGACGGGTCAGATCTAATGGAAATTGCGTCGAAAGATCGACGTGAATTAATTTAAATTTCAAACGTGATAAGGTTATGAACTGGGGTTTTAATTCATTTTGGTTCAGTGGAAAAACTAAAGGTTTGCCATATACCAGGTAAATTAAATAGTTCTGCTATTTTAGCAGAATAACTAAAATTGGAGGTTGATGACTGATACTCCAAAGGAAAACCGATAAGAAGTTCCACCTAAACTTGAAGGAATAGTTTCTTGTTTTGAACGACTATCCTTAACACCTAAAACCAACCCACATAAGCTATTTTATTTAGCAAATCCTTCATAGTTGAATTTGGAGGTAGTTCTTGCATAGTCATCTATTTAACAACAATAAGAAATCCTTTATTCATGAAATTGATATGTGTAGGTTTTAACCCTCTACAAAAATTACCTGCAAATGAAATCTTAAAAACAGGAAATATACAATGGTGAGAAACACAAAATAAATACACTGATATTTCCCTTAGATCCCAAAACTAGGACTACCAGATTGATTTTTCATTATAATCCTTTCAATGTTCTAATACATATATATACATGTCGAAGCATCCATAAACCCTAGATTAGAACATACTCATAGTTCCCGTGTCTAGATCTAAAAAATACCATGGGAAGAAAACCATCATGCTCAAAACCATGTGTGAAATTCATGCACAAAACGATATGTAGGTCTGCCCACCTAATATAGGGTCCATTTTTTTTTGGGGCTGCCTAACACAATGAAGGTGCAACTGGCCATACCCCTCTAACCCCTAGGCTTCATGCCTGGGGCTAGTCATGGAAAGAATATAACGCACACACAACATTCTCCCACTTGCTGCTTTCTTTCCACAGGGGGCCACATGAAAGCTTAGTCATTTGTCCAGCCCTGCAATGCCAATTGTTTCTCTACACTAAGAAAAATTTTCAGTGCTCACATACTTTGTCAATGCATCTACAATATTCTTCAAAGTGTCCTCCTTTACCAGCAACACCTTTTTGTCCTCAACCATATCCCTCACAAAGTGATATTGAACATAAATTTCCTTTGACTTTGAATGATAAGAAGGGTTCTTTGCCAAGAAAATTTCACTTTGGCTATCAAAATATATCCTTATAGCTCACTGTACTAACCTCATACTTGAACACAATCTTTGCAACCAAAATTCTTCCTTACTTGAATGAGTGGCTACCTTGGATCCTACCTTTGTAGTTGAAAGTACCACTATAGATTGTATCTTACTCATCCAACTAAATACACCTCCAAATAGGTTAAACACATACCCACTTGTAGATCTTCTATGATCCAGATCTCCAGTCTAGTCTGCATCAACAAAGCCATGGATGTACAAAACTTTGTCCAATCCTGGTCTTCCTTGGTAACATAGGCCAAAATCACTAGTGCCATACAGATACCCGAAAACCCACTTCACTACTGCCTAGTGCTCCTTCCCTAGTTTTGACATAAACCTGCTCAATATGCCCATTACATGTGCAATGTATGGTTTAGTATAGACAATTATATACATCATGCAATTGGCTCCCCTTTCATAAGGAACACAGTCCATGTCCTCTTCCTCTTCTTATGTCTTACGACATTGTTCAACATATAATTTTACACCTACAAGAATAGGAACCTTCATCAATCTACCATCATTCATATTAAACCTCTGCAATATTGTCTCGACATGCTTCCTCTGGTTTAACCAAAGCTTCCTCTTTTCCCTATCTTATTTAATTTCCATGTCCAAAATATAGTTTGCAGCACCAAGATCCTTCATGATGAATTTGGAGGAAAATTGGGTCTTCAATTCCTGGATAATTTCATTGTTATTTCCAATCAGCAACATATCATCCACATACAAGACCAAGTTAATAAGATGATCACTAATTAATTTAAAATCCACACAATGATATGCTTTTCTTCTGGTGAAGCCAAGTCCCTGTATAAATGTATCAAATTTCTTATACCATGTCCTTGGTGAATGTTTTAACCCATAAAAAAGTTTTTTTTTTTTAACCTGCATACCAGTTCTTTCTTACCCTTCACCACAAAGCCTTTAGGTTTCTTCATGTAGGTCTCTTCTTCCAGATCCCCATGAAGAAATGTTTTCATCACATCCATCTATTCTACCTCAAAATCAAAAGCAATAATAACAAATAAAAGTAATCTAATAGAATCTACCTTCGCAATAGGAGAAAAAATATCACCAAAATCAATTCCCAACACCTGGGAATAACCTTTTTCTAGTAACTGAGAATTTTATTTCTCCATCTTGCCTTTTGCATTCATATTTTTCATAAACACCCATTTGCTTCCAATGGGTTTCCTTCTAGCTGGAAACTCCACCAGATCCTAGGCCTCATTTTTGTCCAAAGATGTTGTTTCATCAACCATGACCTCTTTCTAGAGTTTGTCATCCTCTCAAGCTGCTGCTTCCCTAACAATTTTGGGATCATCATCAGTAATAGATAAAGTAAAATTTGATCAAAAATTAGATGGACTCTAGCTTTCTGGTTGCCTTCTTTCTTGAACTAATCTTCTTACAGCTAGAGTTTGTGGCTCTTCATCTTTTGATTCCTCTTCTGTTGTAGAGTTTGATTCTTCCTCCTTTAGCTCAAACTCTATCTTCTTAGGTTCCTTTGGAAGGACTTCATGTTTAATAAAATATTTCACCTCTCTAAACACCACATCTTAGATGCACACAACCTTCCTTATTTTTGTGTTCCAAAGCTTATAACCTTTAAAACCATCCTTATACCCAATAAAGATGCACCTTTTAGATTTACTATCCAACTTGGTTCTTTTCTCATTTGGAACATGTACTTATGCATCACAACCAAATACCCTCAGATGTGGAAGAGAGGGTTTCTTACTAGCCCATACCTCTTGTGGAGTCTTATCCTCCAAGAGTGATGAAGGTGATTTGTTGACCAAGTAACATGCAATATCCACCGCCTCTACCCAGAATTCCTATCCTAACCCGGCACCACTAAGCATGCTTCTTTCTTTTTTCATCAACGTCCTATTCAATCTTTTTGAACTCCATTTTGTATGGAGTAGTCTTCTGCCGTTTTATACCACACATATTAAAAAAATCTTCAAATTCCTTCTTGTAGAACTCTCAACCATTATTCGTCCTCAACACCTTTATCTTCTTATCTATCTGGTTTTCCACCAGAGCCTTAAATTATTTAAACTTGTCAAAGACTTCAGATTTATTCCTGAGGAGAAATATCCATGTATTCCTTAAGAGCTAATCTATAAATGATACATAGTACACAAATTTAGCCAGTGATGGCACCACACAAGTCCAAACACATCATTGTTCACAAGCTCTAATACCCCTTTCATCCCCTTAGCAATAGAGGGGAAGCTCACTCGTTTCTCCGTCCCATATACAAAATGTTCATAGAAATCAAATTCCAGAGAGAAGTTAGACATACCTTATACCATACCATTACCATTAAATATTCGAAGACCCTTATCTCCAGTATGTCCAAGCCTTTGATTCCATAGAACGTATTTTTCTCCAGAGACCACTATATTTTCTGCTCCACTTTCAGGAACCAAAAGCTTGTTTCACCCATCAATAAAAGTGCTACCCAGAAGCTTGTACAAGGTTCAAATACGAACTCCCCATATCAATGCTCGTGATCCCTGAACCATATTGCACATATATTTTTCGAGCACTATTTTTACACCTGCATCATCCATCTTTCTTACAAAAATTACATTTTTGGCCAATAAAGGAATATGAATAACACCCACAAGTGTTCTAATCCTTCCTTTTTGAAACTTTACCTTGAATGTTTTCATCCAACGATTCTAGACTTCCTATCTTCCCTTAAGAAGACATCACCACCATCATATTTCTCATACTCATAGAATCACTCCCTGTGGGGAGTGAAGTGAAAGGATGCACCTGAGTTAATCAACCAAGCCTCATGATCTACATGTGTACTTGAAGAAGAAGCCAAGTAGACATCCCCACCTTCACCTGAGGTGGTTTTCGCCTCTGCAGAAGCAGCATCATTCGATACCTTTCGTTTCTGAGGAGCTTTAGATCTACAATCCTTTTTGAGGTTTCCCTCCTTTTCACATTTCTTGCACATCTTTATAGGTTTTCCTGGAGATTTAGATCTCCCTCTATATTTAGATCTCCCACTCAAGGACTTATTTTTACTTCTATTCTAGGACTGTCCTCATACATATAAGGCATCACCATTCTAGCCCTCCATACTTTTCCATCTCATCTCCTTCGACAACAAGGATGAGACTATTTCATCAAATTGCAAGTTAGTTGTATTGCTATCTATTGCAACAATTAGACTATCCCATGAATCTGGTACAGAAAGAAAAAAGCTGAGGCACTTATCTTCATTTGATATTTTAATATCAATAGATAACAATTGTCTTACCACAATATTAAGGATGTTCATATGCTTTGTCACCAAGTCTCCATCCTTCATCCTCATGTTATACAATTTTTTTCACAGCCACAGTTTATTCACCAGAGACTTAGATTGGTACAGAGTCCCTAACTTGTTGCACAACTCCTTCACTAAAGCTTCCCCTGTTACATTCAACAATACTGAATTTGAGACACACAACCATATTTTTCTCTTACTCTCTGATCCAACTTCTTTGAGTCATCATTAGACATTACCATTGGTTTAGTACCTAAATCTACCATGATCCACTGATGATTATCCATGAGAAGATCCTCCATCTTGAGTTTCCACAACTCAAAACTCTGACCATTAAATTTCTCGATCTCTATCTTTCCACTGCTTTCCATCTTCTTTCACCACAAGAATCAATCTCATAGATCTCCCACTGAATAGGGTCTACCATAGTCCTGATCGAAACCCCTCAGTAGTAAAGGTGTCCCCTTGAAGCTGAATCAACTTTGTTACCAAATGTAGGTTTTAACCTTGTAGAAAAATTACTTACAAATGAATTCTTAAAAATATAAAATATACAATAGCAAGAACAAAAAACAAATACATAGATATTTCCCCTAGATGCCAAAACCAAGACTACCAGATTAGTTTTTCATTATATTATTTTCAATGTTACAATACATATATATACATGTCGAAGCATCCATAAACCCCAATCCATTAACCCAGGATTAGAACATAACTATAGTCCTCTTGATCGAATCTACAAAATACCATGGGTAGAAAACCATCATGCTGAAAACCATGTGCCAAATCCATGAACAAAGCCATAGGTAGGTCTGCGCACCTAATATAGTGTCTAAAAAAATAATTTCCAAGGTGTTGCCCTGCATCCCATGCAGGGGGCTACTGCTCCTCTGCAAACCCTCCAATAGGGGGGCTGCCACCCCCCTGTGACCAACACAACAAAGCGAGTGTTGGCCATCCCCTCTCTAACCCCCCATCTTCATGCCTAGGTATACTAGTGGAAATAATATAATACAAACCCAACAATATGATGGTAGAAATCTCAGACAACATACACAAAAAATTATGTAAAATATTAGCAAATGAATTTCAAACACAAGCAGATTGCAAAGAAACTACATCATAATATGGTGTTTTAAGAATACCATACTCACTTTATCTTCTTCCAACGTAATTACAAGGAGACTATCATTTGTGCCACATGGTGGGCTACATAATTCATCCATATGTGGCCAATCATATATATGGGAAGGGGAAGGCGAAGGACAAGGTGGTCTCATGTATGAATCTAAGGGAGATAACCACAATTTAATGTCCATAACCTTAGTATTCCACGTTAGCACCCATATTTCCTATTCGATCATCCGAACAATGAAGGAAGAGTGTCTTGCTTCACCCTCCTTGTACCTCCAGTGCAGTAACTCGAATCTTATCCTGTTGATGCATTTCTTTAGTCTATTGTATTTCCAATGGAAGACCAACATCCTCAAAAATAACAGTATGAAAATACTGATACCTAAAGTGTTTGGACCACAACAAGTGTTAGGAGAGTAACCCAAAAAATCCCATTGGTTTTTCCCTAAAATAATCTATAAATAACATAACTTCAATAGAGCGGAATGATGTATGTCCCAAATCAGGGAAATCATAAAATATATATCTTTTGCATACACAAATGTAGTGCTAAATTAAAATTCCTATATTTGGGGAGTAGTAGCAATGAAAAATATTTTCAAAGGGGATGCTAATGAATGATGTAAGGAGAAGAATCCATTATCCAGCATATCCAATGGAATTTAAAAAAATTAATAATACCTTATCAACAAATACTGCAAATTATGATACTACCACCATGCAAAACTTGTCAGTATACCACCATGCAAAACTTATCATTATTATTGGTGATATTCCATTTAAGTTGCACTATCCTATAATGCCTTAAAAACGCCATCCACAGATTTGCAACAATTGATATGACTACCCTCTCTGGTAAGAGATTTCGACATCTCATTTGCTACTTCAGGTTATATGATGATCATCAAGAAGGGGTTTGTTAAAAGAACCTTAATCACCTATATCGCCACTATATGATCTCCCTTGTCATAATTTATTGACCTCCTTGTAGTTCGGGCATTTCATCTCAAGAACAAAAGCCGGGAAAAAAAGGAATGCAACCCGAAAAAATAATGGTGAATACTATAAATGTTTTGAATGTTCCCAACACATCAATAAAATATAGGGGAATAGGTCATCCAAATGGAATTTATCCAGCTATGATGCCAATAGACACCGAAAAAATGTTAAAGATCCTTCCACCGCAAAGAATTCAGTCACATCTACAAATAATCAAATTAGATGGCCAATAAGATCACAAAAATTTTGGTTCGTCTAGTTGTAGTAAGGAACCTGTGCAAGTTCAGTGAAACAATATGTAGGAAAATAAGGACCGTTTCCCTACTGTGGACCTAAAAATGGTAGGCATGTATCCATAATATAGGAAGGGTCATGTGCAATTGCATATCCATAGCTCTGGTATTGCCCCCCATAATAATGGACAAACATGGTATGTAGAACCCATGGAGGCTAGGAAGGTATAAACCAAAATGAAAAACTAAAATATTGCAAAAGGAAACCTCATGAAAAGTAAAACTCAAACCTAGCATCTAAGCGTAGGAAAAGTATTCCATTTAGTGTAGCTTTTTTAATCTAGTCAAGCCATTATTAACAGTAATTAGTTTCCTTGTGATGCTAATAGTTTTGGATCATAAATGCATGAACCTATAGAGCACATTCAAAAAAGTATTACTCATTGGCATAATGTAGTTACAATGCATGGTCCTTATCAAACAAGCTTCTTTAATGGAATGAAAAGTAGCATGAAATATGAACAATAATCGAAAGGTCTTAAAAGCCATGTAAAATGTACAATACATAACATATTTACCTTTCAAAACTATGAAATCCTGAGTTAATGTTACACATGACAGTCAATAGTTCATTTCAAGTGAATTATGGAAATTTGATCAAATAACTAAGGTTGGACATGGAAATACTTCAAGATAAAAAGTATAACATTTTTTCCTTTCAGAATTTGCCATAGTGCAAACTTGACACATGTTCTCCATGTTTAATGAAAACCCCTTTCAACATTATAGGGACCACATTTCTTAATCCAGAATGGAATGTATATTGTACCCAAAGATCTAGTCCTTATGTTATTTGTACTGCTGACCTATGGTTTACTTGAAATAGAACGCAAGGTGGGGAACCCAGGCAACAATTATCCTTATAGTGGGAGCACTTTGGATTGGAAACATCTATGTTCTCTATCACCAGATTTGTATTTTCACCTGTATGACCATTCGTTCAGATTGCTAGAATGAGGCTTCCTCTTCAATTAGTGACCAATTTTAGATTCAAACAATGTAGAAAGCCAATTTGAAGTATGCACACTTATTACTCTTTTAGATTAAAAAATTTGGAAATTGGAATAACATGGATTGATCTATATAAAGAAAGGAAAAAACTAAAGGCCATCGGTTAATTGAAACTCGCGGTAGCTCTTGTGTTAAACTTTGGGTTAGTGCTCACTCTTTATTTTATGTTTTTTTAATGTATCTTTTAAAAAATTTATGATGTGTTATATTTTCTAAAGGGATGGTTGTTGGTTATGGTTACAGGGCACCTATAAGTGCATCATTTCATGGACCAATCCTTCATTAGAGGAGTTGATCAGGAAGATAATTCCCCCAAATACCTTGAGGACTGCTCAACATCCCCAATATAGTTGATGGATGCTAAGGACATTCCTCAACCATCCTTGGTATTGGGGAAAACATCCCATGTTCAAGAGGAAAATTCCCACAGGAAAAGGATGTTTCCAACTGTAAACTATAGTAATGGAGATGGGTCCTCATGCTACCTAGAAGTAAACAAAATATGTCATATATAATTTCCACTAGATTTTTTGTGCAAATGTTGTGATTATTTTAGTTAGCTGAATGGTTTGTTAATAAGGAAGAAATTGTAGGATTGAATTGAGGTGATAATACATTAACATGCAAAACTAACATTCACAAACCCCATGAATAGGTTAATGGACATACAAATTAATTTATTTGAAATGAGGATTATATTAGTTGGAGTTTAGAAAAAACTTCTCCTTAGGGTACAAATTCTGTAATATAGTAGAACATACATTTTCAATATAAAAATATATGTTTCATTGTCATTGTATTTTGCATCCAGGGTTCTTAAATAAGAACAAAGCAAATGTATAAGGTTGTAGAAAAGCATAGAGCCAAAAAATGCATAGAGAGAATCAATATTGGAGATATTATAAAATGGATAGCATAGACATTAAAATGCAAACACTTTTCTAAAAACCCTGCCAAAATCATGGTAGAAAAGATGCTAAGAGAAAGATCCTCACTTTGTCATTGGAAACTGTTCAAATGGTGTAGTTGTTGGAATAGTCCCACAAAAATTATTATTGGATATATCATTGCAAGTTCAAATCAAATCATAACAATAAACTGTTAAGAGTTGGAGTATTTTATATTCAATTATTACATATAAATAGAGAAAAAAAATTCAGATTATGTACAAGAAATCGACTTACATGACTTTATGGTTTGAAATTTTAGTAAGTTCCCTAGGAATTTGTCCAGTTAATGAATTATTGTTAAGGCAATTTTTCATTTAGTAATTATAATACAAGCACAAAAAATAAATCATATGATATGAAAAGTGAAAGAGGACTAGAGAACCTTAGTTTGTTATCTAAGACATTATCTCTAAACAATATAATACCACTTTGGATGTTTCAATTATGACCATTTACACATAACAAAAAGAAAACTTACAAAAATATAAGTGCCTTCAAATTCCCTAATGATTGAGGAATTTCATTGGTAATGTTGTTTATTTACAAGTCCATGCTTATAAGGCTCTTCATATTGCCAAATTCCACTAGAATGCTTTATTGAATATGATTTTTGTAGAGATCACTGCCGAACAATGACAAAGTAAGGTGAATTTCAATATTGATATGGCATGCAGTCAAACATATAACTATATAACTATAATCAAACCAGCCCTTTTTGTTTCAAAAGGTCAAAACTTAATACCAACCCCTCAATAGCCATTTGTGCCTATACCTTTCAACAAATACATGTCCTTCCCCTCAACAGAAAAAGCCATAGCACACAGAATTGCTATGTCTAAATAAAAAGTTGTCAATGTTTGCATGCTTGTCTCACCTATCTATAAAATAATATAAAATACATAGTATCAATAGCGAAACCCATCTTTTGTGGCCATTTGATGTGGGTGTAGGCTAATTACTCTTTTAACACAAGTCATCAAAATCATTGTAAACAGTTCCTTATTTTTGAGCCCAACTTTCAAGGGCTTGGTTGGATGGAACAAAAAGAGCCACATAGTTATTGTGGAATGGATCTTCGTTTAACATGGTATTTTCCAAATAATGGCACATGACCTGTGGTGCTAGAAGAACCCAAGGTCAAATCAAGAAAATTTTGAGATAAATATTATGAAGTTATGAAAAGTATAGTTATATACACAATATTTCAACATGAATACCAGATTCATAACCATAACTAAGTACTTGATACCAGATCTTATACAAGCCAAAACTACAAATTCCACATGGAACTGGACATACATAAAAAAATAAGCTATATTATTTCAAGCATAAAGCCTATGAAAAAAGGATCAAATATCTTAGAATACAAGTTGGAGAAAACAAATTCCAATAAAAGGTTCCAATTTAGCTAATAATCATGACCTACATTCCTTTCTTATGCCAACATTTTACAATTCTATTACTATATATGCCATCATACCTAACACCACTTTCTAGTGCATAAGATGAATGCTTCTCCTTATGAAACCTGAAACCAGCTTAAAAACATCCAAACTAGAATTATGTTAGCCAAATAATGAATGAACTGTGGCCGAAGGCTAGCTGATAAGCTAAAGTACACATGTAGATATCATACTTTATCACGGTTTCAAGCTAAGAAATTTGAAAAGTTACCCGACAACACATACTTGATAACCCATCTTACGATGAAATCATAATCCCTCATTAGATTTATCGAACTTCTAATCAAATAAATGCTCCTTATTTGTTCTCTTCTGCCACTGTTGACAACATGATGAAGTCATAAAATTTTATCAGAGAAAATATTATACCAAAAAGTGGAAGTAATAATAGTGTCATTGGCATTTTTATTAATAAAAAATTCAATAACAATAATGAAAATAATTTCTATGTCATAAAAGCATGCAGATTGTGCTTTCATCATAAAATACTAACCGTTCCTATATGCTTAGTTTTAAGAAAAATAATAAGTTGCACACCTTCCAATATAAAGAAACCATTCACCATGGTCCTCATCATACTGATACCCATCAGACAGTGTGAAAGATTGAGAACCATAGTTAGACTTCCTAGAAATACCAACAACATGATGAAGATCAACACCAACACACTACCTACATTCCATTTGGTCTCCCTAGCATTTCCCACAAGCATACCTTGGTGTCGTTCTGGATCATTCTCTAGAAGTATTGGACCAAAGTGATCTAGCGGAATAGTAGCAAACGTTCATCCACTAGTTTCATTTGATAAACCCTTCTGTTAGTGTCAGTCTTTGCAGCCTTCCACCAGTGATCAAATGTGCTCTTATAAAGTGATTTTGGGGTGTCAAAGTCAAATTTTTGTCATTTCAATGAGTCTTCAAGTAAAATTTGGTCACTAGGTATTAGGTCTAAGATTGTTTTCACTCCTTCCAAAGTCTTCCAAGTATTGGTCCACGTCACCATTCAGCTGAGTGTACCATCATTAAAACAGTTGTCATCATCATTTCAGGTTCCAATGGGTCATTTTACACCTTGTTCGTGCTTCAGTTGTACTTCGGTAAGGCTCATTTCCCTCTCCTAGGGTTTTGAAGGTAATTTTTCTTGGATGATCAAATCATCAACAAAACGTGTATCTTGATGCTCATACAGATTCCTCTATCCTTAATATACCTTCTTAAACACTTCCCATCACTGATATCCCTCAAATTCATCATTTTCCCACAAACCCTAGCCTATTGCTACAATTTGACAGTTTTCTAGGTTAGGCCTATGTTTTTCCCTTTTGGATCACTTCCCCTCACTCAATCCTTGAAATTCCACTTTTCCTTGCTTCCTAACATCTGTCCCTACTTCCAAAACTTTTTCTCAAGAAATTAGAAGCCCCTCATCCCCTTCATTTCTACAAATCCCATGTTCCACACATTAGGATAGGTTTTATTCAAATGATGAGAAATAAGATATGAGTTTGACAAAAGTGAGAGACATTTTTGTCCATAATAGACTAAAGAAGAGAAACCTCATTCCATTTTTATACAAGTCTCATGGTTTTGGAGAAATGTCCAAACAACCATTTGCCACAGGAGAGTTGCTGCCCTTTTGGAGTGACCTTGGGTAAATCACGCTGTCTCCTAGCTGGAGTGTCCAAAAGACTTGCTTGATGAGTCAAATGATAGTTAGACACAAAGGAATTTCTAATGAGCTATCATGAGCTCAATTTCGAGTTGAGGAAGACCTTTAAAAATTGACTGCGACATCACTCTGCATTTTGGCAGCCTCATTTTGCACATTTTGACTAGCCTTGGGAGATTGAGCTTTTGACAGGGAAAATGAACTCCAAATTGAAAAACTCAAGATCTTGTGGAAATTAGACGCAAAAATGTTTCCAACAAGCTATTACATGTCTAATTTTGACATCAGAAAGGTAGTCAGAAGTGGAATTTAAGTGGCACTGTGCTTTTGGAAGGGTGGCGCTGCAGTTTTGGTAGTGGCGCTGCGCTTTTGGTAGGAGAGCTTAAAAACCAGCAAACTCTCAAGAAAACTCTAAATTTCTCTCTCCTTACGTCATTTCAAGTAAGTGGACATCCATCACTTTAGTTTTGGTTTGCAAATCCAATGTTTAAGCATCCTTTTCCATGTTTAATTTGAAACCTTAAAATCTCCCTAATGATGCCTAAAACCCTAAATCCTCACCGTTCGTCCTAGCACCTATCCCTACAGCTCTAAATTCCCCTATCCCTATTACCCTATGACCTTGTCTCTTTTTCCCTTTACCACTATTCCATATCATTCCCATTGCCTTTTTCCATCTTCCCCAAGAGAAAATTCTCAAGCAAACAAGCCCTCCCTCTCATTTCCTACTCCTCCATTCATTTTCTAGTCACAAGCTCACCTCCCCTTCCCCTACCCCTATTCGCAATAAATAATTCCTTAATCACCTTCTCTAGGGTTTCAAGGCTTCAAAACTCAACCAACATGGACATAGAGGACATAGATTATGAGGAGGAGGAAAACAATGGTAGTGAAAGCTAGGCTAAGGCAGGCTCTAAAGGGAAAAGAGGAGGAGGATAGACTTAGTATGCTGGCTGAAGCTTCCTTGGCTCATCAGAGCACATGATGAGGGTGGTTCTCACCAATTTTGAGCAAATTTGGAGTAAATTTTGTCATTTGCAAATTTTGGGTTTCAATACACAGGAAAACTGCCTGGTGGCGTTGTGCTTTTCCTAGGGGCACCATTGAAGAAATGGCTTGTATTTTTGGATTCATAGTGATTATTATATGCACCTATCATGTTTTAATGTTTTTTGGGTAGAACTGGTCCACCAAAAGGTCAAAAAACACCCTAAAAATGACCTTTCTGCAACTTTTTGGACACACAGAAGAAATCTTGGGAGAATGAAGTTTTGAGGGGGCAAATGAGCTTCAAATGTAGAAATGCTAGGTGTTTTGGAAGGTAGACTTGAATAAGTTTCCAATGAGCTATCATGGGTGCAATTTGGATGTCACGAAGACCTCCAAAACAGACCTGAAAGTGGCGATGCGCTTTTGGCTAGTGGCACTACGCTTTTCACAGTTTTGCTCAGGGTTGCTACTTTTCCAGTTTTTTTACTATAATCATGGATCCTCTCTCATGGTGGATGATTTAATATTGTAAATGATGACTTGGAATGTAATTATGATATATAAATAGTGATAAAGGGTAGATTCATTGCTTCAGAAGTTAGTTTGAGCTCAAATGAATCAGTTTTTCACTTTTAGAGGCAAGTTGTTAATTATGCCTATATTCTTGTTTCTTGTAGTATTAGCTAGATTAGCTCCTCGTCTTAGGGATTTGACCCCAGGGGATGCGAGGAGGTTGAAATAATGTCTATATCTTCTTCTTCTTTCTCATTGTAAAGGGTTGGACTCAGTTGGATGCCCAAACCTTGATTGTACACCTTTGTAAGCAGTTTGGCAAGAGATTAAGAAGAATTGCAGCTATTTTTATGGGATCCCTGTGGTATGGAGTTTTAGTACAGTTTATTCTTCTGTGATTATATGTTTATATGATTATGTATGCCATCAATCATCTCATTGCTTATAGTTGAAGTTTTTCAAGTTTGATAGACATAATTCATTGCATCAGTGTTTTGCCTTGGGAAACCATTCACTATTTCATGTTTTCTATAGTCCAGGAAGGATCCATGATTGTCACATTCCCTTCTTAGATTCTCACTAGTCTAAAACATCACACCTCCATCAAGCCCTAGAATGATAACGTCTATGCCTACCTTTCCCCATAGAACACCCTACCTTTCTGACCTAATTTCCTAGACCTAAACTACCCAGCTCCTCTTGATCCAATAAAACCTTTCCAAAATCAAATCAAAACTTTCATGCTACTATACCTAGCCTAAAATACTTTACCTGATCTAGTCATTTTGGCTGAGATCCTTACGGAGAGAGCCCTCTCCTGGCCTAGAAGGGCTAGCTACTTGGCTAAGCGTGGTTTGTGGTTACCCTCGCTTGCCTCCCTTCAGCCTGAGGTTCAATCCAAGTGATAAAACCTTCCATTTTTCATGTTTAGTCATAAAAGATTTATTAGGATTGTCTTGATTCTACATGTTTGTATAAAATCTCAGTGGTCCAGATTAGGATTCACCCACATTTTTTGAAACCTTTTCCAGATGTGTTACAAATCATTTGGGCACATCACTCCCATCATCCAGATTAGTGTTTTAGGGATCATCAAACCCTAATTTCAGTTGCTACATGCCCTAAACAAGTCAAGCTTTTGAATTCCTCCTTCCCAAACAGTTTCATGGCCTGAAGACATCCTGAAATGACCTCTAGAGTGGCCAACGTAGTTAGGCCCATGAAAGGGTGTGCTGCAGAGTAGTTAAGTCCATGCCAGGGTGCTTTGCAGAGCACTTAGGTCCTCTTTGACCTACACTAGGCAAGTTTGAGTGAAATTCACATAGGGTTTGGGGAATATTCTTATCTTTTGGAGCCTTCTATATAATTCCCACACTTATCATCTCCTATGAGCTCAAAAATGGATGAAGAATGAGTTAAGATACATCTTATCCTCTCATCCCTTCCTCCATGGAACTAATTCTAAGTATGGAATGCCATTCAATACCCTCATTAATGACAAAACCTCCTCCATCTTCCTATAAATTGACCACTCATCTAAGTGATCAAGGGGCTGGACTTTGATGATTGTAAGGACATAATGTTAGTTTGAGAATTGAGACTATTGTAAGTGTCGTTATGCTACTGCATTGTCATGTTTATGACGTGATGTGGATGGAACCAAAGATGGAGGAGTGACTTCAAATTAGGCTTCATGGTTGTCATTCTTCCCTCTATTCAATAAAGTATTTGCACCTTTTTCCATATGCTTATCTTGATATGTGATGCTTATATGTGTGAATGTATCTGATTCCATTTACTTGTAATCAATAGATCTTTTTCTTTGGCCAGTTCTTTGTCTTCTATTGATGTTTACAGGTACTTTCTCAAGTGTGTTAAGTATGGGAAAGAGCGACGGTATCAATACAAAGGAGACAAGAGGAAAGGGAAAGTACAAGTAGGTCCTCTCATTCTCTTTGTATTATCTATTGTTTATAGAGAAAGGTTAAAAGTGCTTTAAATTGTTGTTCTAGATATAGCTATTGTCTAGGGAATTAGTATTTATCTGTAGATACCAAATTCTTCATAACAATATGGATAGATATTACAGGGGCTGCATTGATTCTGGGTTGAGAGGCCATTTTGGAGGGAATAGGAAATCAAAATTTTGCATAGTTCTTCTTCCCTTGTCCCATCCATTTCTGTAAGCACTAAAGAAGAAGTTGTGGCCATGAGGAGTCTGGGAAAAGGAGAGAAAAAAAGATATAAGAAAAGAATCTACCCATTTATTCTGATTACAAAATTTTACTAGCAGCAAACAAATGAAATAAATAGTCAAAATAATATATTTCAAGCCTTGCAAATCCATATCTTGCTAAATATTATTATTTATAGATATCACTATTGTCTATTGGAAACCACACTTGTAAGATGAATGAGGATTAAAATAGTAAGATGCATTTTACAAGTATGACATAATATAAAGAAAAGCTGATTAGTAATCTATAAATTACAACAATTGTATAGTAGTTATCATAGCCCTTCAAATCATAATAAAATAGGCTATACAACTACCATATATCCTAACAACAATGCATATACCATGTGGAAACTAGATTAAATAAAACTCAAACTCTTTTAGAATAAATAACATACTCTTTCCTAGATTTATTAAAAAAATGCAAAACAATGCACCAATCACAACCAAATATATCCAAAAATTGATACAATCGCAAATACAAATATCAAGAAAAATGCACAAAATCAATCACAACTAGAACAATTTTGCACACTATATCCATTAAAACAAATGTACAATAAAATGTCCAACATTATGTTGTAAATTTCATGGCCTTTCAATCCACAATAAAGTAGACTGGAAGACTAGTTTATATCCCGAACACAATAGGTTCATCATGTGTAAAATATGGATTAAAAAGTAATGCACCTCGTTTAGAATATACAACATGTTGTCCAAATTTAGCCAAAAACTATGATATGTTAACAGTGACTTGCCAATTCAGTTAAAGTATGGTTCTCATTACCCTCACTGGGGTTCCAGTCCCTCCAATGACAGTTTCTTTACCTGTGCACATGCATATTTTGGCACACATGCATGTAAATAGAGTTGGGGCCAGGAAAAAGTCATTGGAAACTTTGCAAAGATTTAGTAGTTGAGTTGTAAATGAGCTTTTGTTCATTGAACATGTTCTCTTTAACTTCTCTTTGTTGTTCATCGTCGCTTCATTGTAAATGAGCTTCACTTCTCTCTCTTTACCTTTCTCTTTATCCTCCTCCTTTAGAAAAATGATATTTGTCCTACCCCATAATGTCTGTAACTAACAAACCATACCAGTAGCCTACATAAAAAATTGTTGGATCTCGAGAAATAATTGGAGCCATAGATGTCAAGAATGTTCAACGAGAAACATGACCACCATGACGAATTAACATGTTCATTAAAATCCATCGTATCTCTACCTCCATAGAAATATAAAGAGTCTAAGGATCCTCAAGAAGATGGGGTATAATAGTAACTGCCACACTATCAAAACTTGGCAAAAATCAACTTCTAGGAAGGCTCAAAAGGGATGAAAATCCACCTTTCTCGAGAAACTGCATTGCCATGGAATGTGACTTTGCAAGTTACACACAACTGAAGAACCACCTAAATTGTAATTGTTTGAAGGTGTAGTTGCAAATATTTGTAAGATATAATCATTACTTTGTTGTTCATATGTTTTCATGTATCCCAAAGGCTTTCCCAAAAACTTCATGAATGGACTATTTCCTTTAATGTTGTCATCAAAGGAAAACATCTTATGGTTATCTACAACACCTACACCAGCTAAAGTTGTATCTTCAAAAGTAGAGACAAGCGAAGTTCCTCCCATAGCACCAGTGTTACGGGAATATATAGCAAGCTGAAGTTTGCATTGCAGCATATGGTCAAGTATGAGAAATAACACCATCACCCACTTGGGAACTTAAACATTTTCTCGTGTCAGGTTATTTTGCATAAAAAATTTCAATAAGTCCAATGTATACCAACAAGTCCATTCTTGGCTCCTATATCTATAGTATTGTTTTCTTCACACAAAACTAATAACAAAATATGAGAAATAGTTGATAATGGACTAGTGTCTTTTTCAAATCCATCCACCTTACAAAGCATTATTTATTGAATACGAAGGGAAACAACTCTCAGAAGGTATTGACCTTTGTTCTAGTTGTAAAAAGTCACAATCAAATTAGTCATGGAAAAAGAAATCACATCTGTACTTTGCAAAAAAATCATACATGTAGTTAAGATATCCTCAACGAGAATATTTTCTAGAGGCTTCTCTTCATTAGAAACATCTCTTCCTTTTTCATTGGCATTATCTTTGGGAAACTTAGAATTACCCAGTGACAAGGAAAAATCTTGGACAAGTTCATTAGCTTCTTGTGTTGGCTCCTCAAAATGACTAAAGATCCACTCCATAGCCAGTTCAACACTATTTGTTTCAACACACCTCAATGCTTCCTCAGTCGTGGTCCTTGGAAATCCCATGTCAACCATGATAGAAATTGAAGCCTCATCAGGCGGATGATGTCTCAATCATTGAACTGTGCTTTCAGGAACACCATTTCTACTTCCTTTAACATCACCTATGGCAATGTATAGATGGTTAATAATGGAAACAACAAAGGTAATCAATGATGGTCTATAGTGGCAAAGCATTTCATTTCTCAAGTAGAAAAAAATTGAGAACTTGAGCTTGTAGAGCACGGAAAATAATCTTTGGATCCCTTGGAACAGTGAAAAAGCCTCCAACAAATGGTTGCACTAACTGTGATGTAGAGGAAACAATTAACAATGATGAAGAATTCACAAGGTACTCCAAAATCCTGCAATACCTTTATAATGCCTCTAACAACCAAGGTGCATGCTCTAGATTTTCATTTTCAATACCTTTGTCATTTTATGTTTCCATTCATTGCTGTGAAATAAATGGTACTCTCCACAGTGAATGATCCATTGCTTCAAAAGTAGTCAAAAGACTTTTAATTGTACCATGAGCATAGAAACCATTCACCACTATTATACTGCACATTCTCTTATGGTTGTCATAAATAACTATTGTCATGTCTGTTGGGCCGTGAATATGACCACTTTGTAACACTTATTTCATCCATTTTTACTCTTCTCTATTATATCATTTGTTATAATTTATCATTTAAATCCATTTTATAAATGATTTATGCTCTTATGGATGAATATTATTTATATTCCTTTATTTCTAATAAATTGATGATTATGCATGATTTTATCCATGATAGTTTTAATAAATTGGTTGTAACATTATTCACCATTTTTAGCCCTCAAGGTAATTTCCGGATTGAAGATTTTATCATTAAAAGTGCCAACTCAGAAATTCACTGGAATAAGGAGTGACAGTTTTGCGGTTGAGATTCTGAGCAAATGAAGATGAATCTGGAAAATCCAAAACATGGGTTTTGTTCAGAATGGATCTAATTAACGTTATTGAAAAACAGTTTGCCCAAATTCGACTTGTACTGAGAGAAACTTAGGGTTCTTTGAGCACATTTTTCTCATATTTGTTGTTGCGGCCATCCTCCAAATCTTAGCTGCAAAGCCAAATTCGTCTTGCTCTTGTTGAGAGATGGATGGAAATATATCTTCTTGTTGATCAATTGGTTGGAAACAATCCAATTTTTTAATAGAATCATGTTTTAATTATCTCTATTGTAACTGCTCTTTGCTCTCTATCTATTTAAATGAAAACAAAGATCAGAGAGGAAGAGGGGAAAAAGAATGGAAAAATGAGGGAGAATTGAGGATTCAAAGTTGGAAATTCAAGAATGATGATGGGATACGATAGAATGGGAGGAAAAGAAGATTGTTGCATGTTGCAATTCTCAAAGCATTAGCTGTTGTAATGATTTCACAGTTTGATGATTAATATATGATTTGGGAGTTGCTGTTCATTCACCTAATCTGAAGTAGCCCAGCAACATCCGCTGGCAGCTAAGGGCCCAGACTCTAGTGGAGTATGCTGCTGTTGTATTATATCTTTCCAATTTCCACCGTGTGATGGTTTGATTTAGTTCCTATTTCTTTGAATCGTATTGCCTTACAGTTTCATGTTTTTGCAGCGAGCTGTTATAATATTTTATGAAATTGTTTTATTGCACAAGTTGAGATTGAATCGTGTGGTTGTTCTTTCCATCATAACAGAGATTATTATCCTTGTCAATGTATATTGTTATGCTGCTCATTTCAAATATAAAGCTTCACTGTTCTATTTCAATTATGGTTTCATTCCATTTGCTGTTCCGTTTGATTGATATTTATTACAAATTGTTGTTCAATAGGATTGGTTAATCGATTCCTTTAATTCCAGTTTGTTGTCCATTTACTTTTCTGTTCATTTCTGTTGATTAATTGCAAGAGTTTGCTTTTAAAGAGTTTTCCTAGTTTACTTTCAATAGCAGCTTCAGCTCAATTTCAATTTCCTTTTAATTGCCTTAAAGCAGGCCTGTCAACTGTAGAGAACATTGGTTATTGCTTCCTTGTTCCCAGATTGATTGTCTTGTTCCAGTTTGATTTTAATTGCATCAATTTCTAGAGGAATGAGTTATTTCTACTGTATCCTCGATTGATGGTTGTTTGAGTGAATGATTTAGTTTAGAACATTT
>APFE030911232.1:72562-94700 GCA_000404065.3 Pinus taeda | reverse complement strand
CAAGACTCAGGTTGGCCCTCTTGGTTCTCTTCTCATCTATTTTCATAAAAGGAATCAATAGTAGACTTTGATTGTTTGCTTCTAAGATAGCCACCCATATTAGTGGGAATAGCAGCATCCGAGTGGACACTATTCCCGGATAACAAGATGGCCAATGTCACCTCACCAAACCTCTTGTCTCTTCCTGCTAGCTCACCTCTAGCTAGAGGTCAGTTCTCCCTGGGATAGAATTTATAGAGCTTGATGTTTCCCATGAATTGAATCTGAAGGTTCCTATGGCTCAATATAAAGGTTTAGATCAACCAATAAAATATCGAATAAGTTTCCAAACACATGATTAAGGTATTATCAGATGATGTTGTAGAGGTAGCCTTGACAAAATTATTTAAAGGATTATAAGGAAAACGTGCAATGGAGGATAGAAGATCAATGCATGAGTTTTCCAATATGTATTTTTCTTACTTTTTGGAGCCATATTGAGTCAAGAAATTAAACAATTCTAGGCTTTTTTAGGAGTGATAACTACATCTAAAAAAATAGCATAAATAAAATAGTTTACCCTAGGGAGCTAGGCCTCAATTTTTCAAGATGATTAATGGAAAGGAAAAATTATATATGTTCCTCAAATACTTGGAAGAAGGGTTTAACTTAACGAGGGACTATGAATCAAGTACCAAATAAACTAACTTTTCACACGAACATTCATACCAAAAAACATAATACAAAGAAAAATCCACTAAACTAACTTACTTCACCATGCATCACCCAACGGCCAACATAAGCATCAAAGAAAAGAAATCAAATCAAATTTCAATTTCACCCGAGAAAATTCACACAAGTCATCCATTGATAACTAAGATATAAGAGAAATCCAACCATAAGGGAATGACAGGAACTGAGAGGAAATTCAGATCTAATTATAGAGGAAGTGTTCATTTTCCTTCTCAATAAAATATTAATTTGATAGACTAAAATCCACTTTCTAGCCTAAGGAGGGGTGAAATAACCTCTAAAATTAACTAATGAAAATGATATTTTTAAGGGGAATTCATGCCACATGTAGAAATACTAAGGGGTATAAGCCCTAAAAATGACATTCCTCGACAAATTATTTGAAAATTTGAAAATCAGTGCAACATCAAAATTCCAAATTCCCTTGAATGATTTCGATTTTGCATGAAATTAGTAAGTACAATTTGCAAGCATGGGAAAGAGGGTGTGAAGATACATCCTCCAGGTTCCATATCATCATCCATGTAAATAAGTGGCCATGTTGATGACTGTTGTGGGTTACATGGTTTTATATTAGCCATGTTGTCCTATGCGGTTTAACTTGTATGGGAAGGTGGTTCTATAGTTTTGAAAACCTCCCAAAGGATTAGCTTATCAAACAAACATGGCTCTCAAGTAGATTTGTGGTCCTTCAATAACCATTCCTTGTACTTGAATCCTTTACTTTTGGGCCTTTCCAAATTTTCTTTTGGGCTTCAAATTTTGACTTATAAACCCTAAGAAAATCATAAAAGAGTCATAATTCCTCCATCAATAAAACATTAAATTATGTTGCAAGTGCTACTAAAAAAAACTTAGAATCAAGATTAATGGGCGTCAACCCTAGAAATCTTATTAGATTTTCTACAAGTTGACCCAATTGTTAATTCATTCACATATACTAATCTTCTTCTTCTCCTCCTAATTTTTGAACAAGATATACTTCATCTTCACTGCTAGTTTGAGCAAGTCGACTACAAAATATTTTCTACTCGCTTTTTATAGGTAACTCCTCATCCATCTTAACATAAATGCAGTCAACTATTTTACAAAGCCTCTTATTGTAGAATTTGTATCCCTTTATTTTAGTTCGTTTCATTAAAACATTCCTTCATCAACTCTTGCATTGAAATTGCCTATATTATCATCATTATTTTTGATGTAGCACTTGCTTCCAAAGTCTTTGAAGTAGTTTACTATGGTTGGTTTTCCATATCATAGCTCATATGAAGTATTATCATTGTTTGGCCTAAGATGAGTTTTATTTAAAATAGGTGCTAATGTATGACTGCTTTTAACCCATTTTTTTTGCAAACCTCTTTCATATAAGAAAATTAAGTACTCCAATTCAATCAAGGTTGTATATCAAATTGTTAGATGCCTAATCCTCTAAGGGTTGGTGTGGAATGTGAACAACCATCAGATTCCAAGGACCACTTGGTATATGAAGACCAAAGGTCACAATAATGTAATATAATTGTATATCTTGTCAATATTAAAAGTATCTCACACTTGTTCTTCATTTATGATCCATTTTATGTTGTGATTTTAACATGGTATTAGAGCTACTTGGCTCAAAGTTCCTTTGCCTCCCTAATCTTGTGATATCTAAGTTTGGATGCAGGCCACTGTAACCACTATACCACGTGCTAATTTCTCCTATGTCTCAGAATTGCACTGCTTAATCCTACCATTCAATTTCCATTTCTTCCACATTTCCAAAATTTATTTTTTGCGACTCCTATTTTAAATTAGGCATGGGCACTCAAAATTTGTTAGGATTCTCACCAGCACTACACAATTTTTGGCCCACTGGGATCCACCTCTTTGTGCATTATAAACATCTCCTAGTATTTCTCCCATTCTATGCGTTATATCTCTCATTCACCTGCTTAATCTAAGATCTAGAAAGTTGTTTGAAGAACTTAATGTAAGAGCTAGGAGCTCTGCCACTTAATGTAAGAGTTGGGGTGTTGTTTCAAGAGTCGTTATCTGAGTTGTGATCAACAAAGTGAAGTAGAGAGAAGAAAATTTATTAAGCTTCTCTTATGTTCACCGAAAGGATACAAGTCCTCAGTTATTTGAAGGAATTGATTTACAGTTGAGAAGATTTCTTAATTTTTAGGCCCAAGAGTAGTTTTGCTGATTTTATTTGAGCATGAGAAAACGACTCTAATTTGTGATGTATTATATGTACTAAAAACCTTAATACAATCCATTGAAGATGGGATGGAGAAAATCGGTAAGGACACTATTTTCGACATTAGAATATGCCTACAAAATGCACAGGAGAAAATTGATTTTTTGGCATCTTAAATCTATGGTATTGCAAGAGGCCTACACCATCATAATCATGATTTTGAACTTGTTTTTATTCAAAATAATACTAATTTTTAGTCCAAAATTGAATATAATCAACAACAAAAAATTGTTCATATCATTAAACGATGTGCAAGAGCATATTTGAATGGAGAAGCAAAAATTCAACATACACATCCCAAGCCCATCATTAGTCCTTCGGAAGAGATTGTCAATAATAGAAACAAAACTGGTCTTGGACATGAAAAGGATGTGTCCTTTCATATTACATATTACTCAAATCCCATCCAGTTTCACAGTGTTGGATTTCTTTATGACAGTCATCTTCAGTTGTTCCAGATCCTCCTCTTCCATAGTAGCCACAACAGAATGTTAAATGCCAACATTGTGACATAGTTGGCCATATGAAAGATCATTGTTGTTTTCTTCATCCATGTGAGAACTGTCATAAAACCACTCATTGTTCAAATAAATGCTTCATAAAAAATCCTCCTAGAAGAATAAATATTCCCCTTGGATGGATCACTTCTTGGTAATGGGCTTCAACAACCAAGAAGATATTTCATTGATATGTCAGAATTTGTTCTAAAGTATTGAAAAGTCTTGGAGTTGGTTTTTATCCATCATCTCACCTTGTATATGATAGGGGGAAGCTATGGTTAACTACAATCTTTGAAGCCACATCAAGGAGCTTAAACCACAACTTGAACCTAATACCTAATTCAGAGTTGTAGCCAGACATACAAAAGTTCAAGTGAGACTGAGCCACAACCTACCATTCCAGATTTAGAGTTGTAGCTAGAGACATAGATTCAGCTGAGCATGCCTTTGGTTGGAGGTTAGCCTTAAATAATCCATGTGGGGTTGAGACCTTCATTTTTAGGTTGAGCTTCTACCTCTTCAAAGAATAGTGGGCATTTACTCTAGCAGAGGATTTCGACTTCTTGCTAGCTCTGGAAGAGTTTCAGGAATTAAATTAAGCATTCTAGAGTTCGTGTTCATCCTTAAACCACCGCAAGTTGTAGACCCCCCTTTTGCAAGTTCAAGGTCTCCCTCTCCAAATCATTAGGGACACTTCCTTTAGTAGAATACTTCAACTTTGTGTCAAATTTGGAAGAGTTTCAGTAACTAAACTAAGTGTTCCAGTTTTGGTGGTAAACCTTAAACCACCACCTTATCCAACATTTCAGAGAGCACATTCATCCTAGTGTTTCCATGCAGGTTTTCACATTTTGTATTACAACTCTCTTCTTGGACTCATGCATACCCCTTCGGATTAAGGGGGAATGTTGGCCAGCTAATCCTCTAAGTGTTGGTGTGGAATGTAAATAGTCACAAAAGTCTATGGACCACTTGGTATATGAAGACCAAGGGTTACAAGAATGCAACATAAATGTATATTTTGGGAATATGAAAAGTATCTCATGCTTATTTCTCATATCTGATCCATTTTATGTTGTGAGTTTAACATGTATTAATTTTCCTACAATTGCATGTGTATGTCCGTTGTGTTATCAATAATACTGATAAATTATTTGCTTATGTATAGGGTGTAGTAGATTTAATTGGTGAATTAAATCGTCCATAGTGACAGGGGTTGGTGTTAACATAGTTCAAAAATTTTTAACATGCAAATGAAAAGAAAATATACATGTATACAAGGTGGGGCATAAACATGAATTTAATAATGATACTATCCACATTTATTACTTGAAATAAATGTAAAAACATAAGAATGAGAGGAAAGGATAAAATACATGTGATATGCACACATTTAGTTCCAAATCTGAGGTAAATCAAAGTGCACTGAACTGATGACATTGTAGCTTCACAAGTTCTTTAGAGAAATAAAATTGAAGGGATTTCAAATATGTTTTTGACAAACACTATCGTTAAAACTCACAACTTCCTATTTTGTGATGGGTGAATCCAACCTTCCACCTCCATCCTTATTTTCCCTCATGACTCTTGCAACAGATTTGATCATCCTCTTCTCCTTTGTCACTTGAGTCAAACATCCAAGTTCCCTTTGTTCCACATGCTCATGCTTCACATTCAGGTCCCTCTCATACAAGGTCATCGAAGCAATCCTTGGTCAATATGCCAAGAAAATCTTCCTTATCATTGATATAACCATGGTCTTTCCACCACGTGTAATCAATAGTATGTCATAGTCCGCCATCGTTATGGCTTGTGTAGCTACTAATAAATCCTACCCTAAGACCATAGCATGATCATCCATATCAATCACTCTCAAATCCAACTTTCCAAACCACAAACCAACCTTTACTTGAGTGTCTCTTAGAACACCTATAACAACCTTCATGCTTGAGTTAATTGTTATGAAAACACTCAATTCTTTTTCCATTCCAACATTTAACTTCAAATATGTTGATTCCTTCATGCAAAGGAAACTATGTGTAGCTCCCATATCAACCGATGCAACAAAATTCCTTCCACCTATCATTGCCTGCAAAAACCCAATCCTAATGTGCCTTTACTTTGCACATGTTTCATCTTGTGCCTTAATTTTGCAACCTTCTTCATCATATCATCCTCATATGAACTGCCTTTCAACCCATGCATCAACCTGATTGTCGTCTTGAGTTATACAACTTCTTATTTCGACATACTTGAGTTTCTTAAACTTGTTTCAACATGTGTGGTCTCCATCCCATCAATCTTGTCCTCCTTTTCATGTTTCCCAATTGCACCTACTCGACACACAACATCTTCATATCAGAGTGCACCCATTATTTTCAAGTCATCCTTCATCGAATGGTACCAAAATCCAATTCTTTCAATGTGCTCAATATCATCTTCTTCTATGTGAACATGAGGTTTAGGATCAATAAAGTACTTTTTGATCCCTTTTACAATCCCCTTCACTTCATCTTGCAACTTGGCTTGTACCTCCCTTAAGAAAACACGTTCAACCATGAGTTTTTGGAGTCTACCATCAGCTTTTCACAATTCTTGATCAAGTTCTTCAAGTTTAGAAAACTTCCCATGGAGCTTCCAAGGCCTCCCACACATCCACTATTCCACCTTCAATGCATTTCAAGTGCTTCCACTCCTACATAAGTGCTTCATAGTGTTGTGGCCTCTTGAATTTCCCAAAATATGTCATCTCTTCAAGTTTTTGAACAGCTCATATGACTGCCAATGCACTTAGTTCATCTTGGCCCTAGCTTGCTACCTTGCCCCTCTTAAACTATTATGTGTAACACTGCGACCAAATACTTCTTCAATTGGCTTGGCTTGCCCTGGACCAAGATCTAATACCATATGTCACAATCCCACACTAGTGGCAACTTAATTTCCAATTGTGGGCATGGTGCGACACCGACCAACCTTTTCATTTCACCACTACTACAGGTTCATGAACTACGCCTAACACAAAACTTAGAATATTTTTTGTTAAGTGTTTGCTTCATATGAAATAGAAATACATTACTTCAATTATCACCTTATTATGTCGTTCAATCATAAACCTCATAAATATGGTACTTGGAAATTATAAATGGGAGGGGAAACTCTCGCAATGAGTCTTCCCAACACTTATCAATTATGCAATTTAATTTATAGATTACATCGATACTTTACATGGTCGTACAACCTTCAAAATCAACCTGCACACTTCACACTTTCCGAAAAAAAAATCGTGCATGAGCTTCCCATACACTGTCACACAATGTGCAACTCGTACTATAGTCACATTCAACTTATAGCGACCCTACCCACATAATTCACTTGAACCTATGTTGCAATCTCCCCATTCATGCAACATATTCATTCATCTAAGTGTGGTCTGCGACCCATGTTCAGCTAAGTGTGACCTAGGTCCAACTAAGTGCAGTTTGTCCACACGACGAAAAATCTAAGTTTTGATTCTCCAAGAGTTGCTTTCTTACCCTACAAGCTCATGCCAAGTTTGCCCTTTGCATTTTTCCTCTAAACTCTTGGTCAAATTGATGATGTCCCAAGTGACTGGAACCCTCCACCAATATATATGCTTTGTTTCTTGTTCACGTTTCCAAATATCACATTACCTAGTTATCTTCATAGGTCAAACCACCTACACGTTTCCTAATTGACCTGTCCTTTGTCCAACGTACACCTCTTTGAATTTTCACTAAGTCCTGGGCCGACTTACGTTTGATTGGGTGGGTGCTTTTCTCATTTGCGTGCACTTGTCACTGCATTGTCTAGTCACGCATCTTGTCCATCACACGTCGATTGCCTGATTCGCGATTTGCACGCCTTTAATTGAGCTCCCTCATCTAGACATGCCTTTAACTGAGTCATCGTTAACCAAACATCCACACGCTCATCATCTTTAACCAAAATCATCTTTCTTTTAACCGAACATCCACACACCCATCGCCTTTAACTGAACAAGTGTCATTTTTAGTTTTTCGACACTTTTCCATGTGGGTAGTCACCTTGGGCACTCACCAATGTGAGGCCCTTACAATATCAAATGCACATGCAATGCTAATTAGTAGATTTAGATACATGATGTGAGAGAACATATCCTCTTCCTTCCCATCCTTCTGCCATGTGCCCCTTGCCATAGTCCACACATCAACGGTTGTACCTACGCGTCCTCGAGATCAAACACCCCTATCAAGGAATATATAATATATTTATATATATAATGTAAGAAATATACATCTTCCAATTTTTAAAGGATCATTCAATTTTATCCATTTTTTGACAAAAGACTTGAAGTCATTATATCATAGCTTATAATGCCACCTTCCATAATTGAACTTGGGGAAGAGGATCCCAATTATTCCTTCTAACTATTTAAACTTGGGTGGAGAGGATCTCAATCATTTCTCCTAACTATTCGAGATAAACCCAATTGGAAAATTGTATTTATATTAGCATAGCCATAGAAATTAAATCATTGATATATGTAGATAAGCATTAACCCATAACAGCCCTAAGGGTTAGCCCAACTGGTCAAGTCGTGCCTCACCAAAATGGGAGGTCACAGGGTCGATTCTACCCGAAGCCCTTGGGGTCAGGTCTGTGCTAGCTGAGGGGTTTGATCCTAGAGATCAGCCTTAGAATTTATGTGGACGTAGCCTGCACCCCCTGACCACGGATGTTCGTGAACCACAAGGAAAAAAAAAAAACATTAATCCATAATAAGCATCAAAACATATGATACATCTGACATTGGGTTAAAAAATCATAAAATTCAAATAAATTATTATATTATTGCTATTAATTATAGAAACAACTAATGTACCATTTAAACATAAACAACATTATTAGCCACGAAGATTCATGTTACCATGGGAATTCTTTAACTGTAAATATATCTTGTTACAATTATCATTACTAATGTCCAATATAACATGTCTTATATGAGGTTTTTTTAATTAATTATTTCGAGATAAATTAATTAAAAGGGAGTAGATAATGCAGATAAATCTTAACCATTAATTTGTGAATATTGCTATGAGTATTATATAGACGGTAAATCTCTACCATGAACCTAATAATTATCAATAAATAAATTAAAACTGTGAAATCTCTATTTTGAAATAGACACACTTATTGGCTTAATTAAACCTGTAGTTTAACTAATAGATGAGATAACGTTTAGTTAGAATATTTTATGGGTTAATTTTAACTAAAATCTGGCATAGATTTTGAAATACTTGAGTTTAAATTGTTTAATCCATAAGTGTCCCAAATGTTATTTAATAAACTAAATTCATTTATGCATTCAAAAATGCATTTTAAACAATAAAAAATCACAATCTTAATTTTACAATCGTATAGATTCTAATAAAAAACAATTTTATATATAAATTAAACCATACCATATAGAGTAAAAAAATAATATCTTCAGCTTAAGTAAATACATATTAAAAATCTACTTTAATTTATACAAAATCATTCAAACTTCATTCAAACTATTGCATTATCTTGTAATTTGTATCTTAAAAATATGACATTTTAATATATTATAATTTACCAACAAAATGGACTAAATTTAACATAATAACTAAATTTACCATTTATTAATATATTTATATATTAATATATCTATATTTATATAGATTTTAAATTTTATTTTTAATACTATGTAAATTCCTACACTTTTATTATTTATAAATCAATATTTTCTATTCAAATTTAAAACAGTTTTGAACTCTAAATTAATATTGAAATTTTTATTAAAATTATAAAATATAAGAAAATTTATATTACATTACAGTATATGAAATTTTAACATATTTTGAAAATTTTTTTATAATTGATAAAATTATAATTAAAATAAATATAATATATTTATACATTATCAAGGCTAACTTTCTTTTAGATTAAGAATTTTTATTTATGATGCTTTTCAAAACTAACCAATATGGTTCATCATATATCATATATTCAATTTATAATCTATAAACTAATTATAAAAGAATTATTACATTTAATTTTTCTTTTTCATTTTAATAACTATTTTTTAAAATCCAAAAAAATATCACCAAATGTTTTTAAAGCTTTTGAAACAAATTGAAAATCAAATTTTATTTGTACCCAAATAAAAAAAATATAGCCCGCCTTCCCTAAGTGTAGAAATTAACAATTTTACTGTCTAAAACATTCAAATTTCAAATTTCAAAACAGGAAACGTTAATAACCTTCAGTGGTAAAATGGGCACATCTTTGTAATCCCACGATGAAGATTAGGCCGAGTCAGGCGGCGGTCGAAACTGAATCACAATGCGTATACGTTTTGAAAATGAAAATTCGCATATTATTAAACGGTTACAACTCTAAATCAAATAATTAGAAAACGTGAAGATACAGGCCGCAAAGTCAATTTTCAATATAATTCCCTCTCATAACGGTAAGAAGTTAACCACGCGTAAACTGATGTCGTAGTCTGTCCCGCAAAAACGATGACGTGGAATCTGTAAACTTCGCAAAACACCATGTGCTTACGACGTACATGCCGCCCAAATCGATAGTTTTCCTCCTTATTTTACATTCACCGCCCAACCGACAAAGCATATGTGGAGCGGACCACTATATATAGAACCCACTCTTACTGATCCGAAAGCATGACAACTTTGTTACTTATATGCACGTCTCCATAATTCAATTTCTTCAGCGATCATGGCGTTGCTTGAAATTCCTGCACTATCCATTGTGCTTGGCTTTTTCTTAAGCTGCCTGGCTCTGGGTGCTGCCACTAATTCTGCAGCTGGAGAGAAGGCTGCTGGATCTGTCGTGGTTACTGGAAATGTGTTCTGTGATGCATGTTTAGAGGGCAGGCCCTCTCACAATGACTACGTCATATCTGGTATAAAAATCATTCTCATATTTATTTTCTTGTAATAGAGAGATGGAAAGGTTAGTTAATGTAAATATAATGAAGATGATTATTTATCATTGTTTAGATTATTTTATTCAAAAAGAAAGAGAGATTTACTCACAACACTCCTTCCTCCTTTTGATGAACAAACAGGTGCTTCGGTAGCTTTAGAATGCAGCCTCAACCGGAAAACTATGACCGTATCCATCACAGCAGAAACAAATGAAAATGGAGAATTTAAAGTGGAGCTTCCTTCCAATATTTTTCACTCTGTTGATCCATTAAACAAGTGTTGGGTGAAGCTGCTCAGAAGCCCTTACGACTTCTGCAGGATTCCCTCAAAGTCTGCACCATCAAGCCTCACGCTACAGTCGAAATCCAATGGAGTTGTCACGTACAATGCAGGGTCTTTCAGCTATCGCCATGAAACTGTACCTGCATCGTGTTACAGGGAAGATTTCTTGAGAATGATTAAGGGTCGAGCAGTGGCTGAGAATTTTGACCAATCTTCGAAACCAGACCAACAGATACGAACAATTCCTTTGTTGCCTAAGCTTCCACTTCGTAGCCTTCCCAATCATCCCCCTCTAACCAATTTCAGTATTCCTCCTCTGCCCAAAATTTCTCCTCTCCCCGAAATTCCTCCGCTGCCAAGAATTCCTCCTCTCCCCACTATTCCTCTACTTCCCCCTATGCCCACTATTCCTCCTCTTCCCAAAATTCCTGCCCCTCCTCCTCTGCCCACTCTTCCTCCTCTTCCCAAAATTCCCCCGCTGCCTCCTCATACCTTTCCCCCATCTCCAAAATAGACCATTCGAGGCCTTCCTCCTCTTGCACAGATTACTTAAATCCTGCAATTTCCAACTTTTCCTTTCCCGCAAATTCTATTTCTCAAGCCCACCACCTCCCAGTCAGTGGAAGAGCCCTTCGGTTTTCAGTCCTTGGAAGTAGTTTGTCGATATGGTTGGATGGCGCTTCGACAATCCCCGTTGGTGTGGATGTTATATAGCTGATAAGGTTCGGTTTAAGGGGAAAATTGAGTTTTCTCACGTACAATTTTATATGCTTTTTTTTGTTTTCTCACAGTTGTAATGGGCAATAACATTATATGCATCTTATATGTATTTGTATACCTGATACTTGTAGTTGGCAATGAGATTAAGATATATGGATCGTCATTTGCTAAGATGAATTTAGTTAGGTTTGTTAATTAACAGTTTTAATTTTCAGAATATGTCATATTACCAATATTTTTTTGTTACGCTATCAATTTTCTTTCCCTACAAAAATGTTTCTTGCCTGCATTTCTTTCCTCTATAAATAATATGTTAATTTTTTTTATTATTAATTTCTTCTTTTAAATGCAATTAAAGAATAAGAAGTTTAAAATATTGATTGATTTATTATAATATAAAGAATTATTATTGGAAAATAAAGAGTTGTATTAGATAAAGAATCGGAAGGATTTCTATGAACAAAACAATGGCGGCATAATATAAAAAAGTGGTGCGAACGAATTGGAGTTCGATTTTATATATAATTAAGTGGAAATTTGGCGTTAAGATGTAAAGTCACAAAAGTGTTTCACCGTATTCAAGTGGTGCGAACGAATTGGAGTTCGATTTTATATATAATTAAGTGGAAATTTGGCGTTAAGATGTAAAGTCACAAAAGTGTTTCACCGTATTCTATTTAAGATTGATCGCACATTTTATTTAAATATTTTATTTATTTAAGAACAAGTTTAAATAAAAATAGCAAACAAAGAAATTCCAAACAAAATAACAGTGATAAAAAGTAGTATGGACCAATTTAATCAATTTTATTTCTATTCATATAAAATAGGTCAGTACATAGTTTTTTGATATGTGTTTTTTATACACTCAATAAGTTGTTAAATGACCTTTCACGTTAATCTTCAAGAGGATAGCGCTTTACTGCTCTAATTACTGACTGCTGTTACAAAGTGAATTTCAGATCTAGTTTATGCATGATAAGAAGGTGAAAAAGGTATGCAACTAGTTGGCACACATTTGGATTCCACAGCCCAGTATTTTACAGTCCAATACAAAAGTAATTTCAGATCTAGTTTATGCACGATAAGAAGGGGGAAAAGGTATGAAACTCGTTGGCACACATTTAGATTTCACATTACATTATTTTACAGTCCAATAAAAAAGAAATGTGTAAATATGTCTGATATGTTTGTGCTGAAATCAATTAGTAGACTTAGATTTGACATATCGACCTAAGAAAATATTTAGGAAATACAAATTGCTTTTAGTAGAAAATGAAAATAACCATATAAATCACGAACAAAAATCACTAAGATATTCAGCCAAAACATCACGATTGTAGGCACCAACAATGAGATTGGATTCGACTTCCTCTCAAGGGTTACGATTGCAGGCACCAACACTGAGATTGGATTCGACTTCCTCTCAAGGGTTTCAATGATAACTGAAGGGACTGAGCTGCTGCCATCACAAAATCAGTGGGAGAAGGTCCGAAAGTCTATGGAATCGCACTAGGTAAACATTGGATATCTTGAGCCAACGTTTAAGCCTGGAACAATTGGAACCCTAATGTGAAATGACCTAAAAAAAAATAATATTGGTTAGGTTATGGGTAGTGTGAGATTATTACAATAAACGTAATTATGTGGGCTTCTAAATAGACTCCAATAAAATCCAATGATCAGCCGAATATTTTTACACAAATTAGCCTTGTGTAATTATCTAAATCACCATTTCAAATCCTTTAAATCACTATTCCATATCTTCATTAACTATTAGGTAAAATGTTCATCAATACATACAATAATTTTCAATCGAGGAATAGTAATCTACATAACTATTAACACACAAAGCCCATTGTTGTAGTATATTAACGTAAATGAATCTTCATCAATACATATAGTAATTTTCAATAGAGGAATAGTAATTTACATAACCATGAACACCAACGCTCATTGTTGTAGTATATTAACATAAACTGTATGATGACCCTTGCATTCTTTTCATGATTCCCTTAACCAAATTAGTTAATCACATAATATTAACATAAACTGTATGGTGACCAAACTAATTAATCACATAATATTAGCATAAACTGTATGTTGACCCTTGCATCCATTTCATGATTCCCTTAACCAAATTAAATAATCACAAACTTGACATTATTAAGATTAGTAAGGACTAAATTAAATTGAAACAATAACAATAATCAGTCACATCACTAAACACCAATATACCCTAGAAACCCAGGCGAGAAACAGGTTTAATTTTATTATAAAATTCTCGTGAAGGTGTTCACCGCTCACTCAATGGCTTATAAGGGAGTCCATCCCTTGCCTATTATTATAAAATATTATAATGAAATATTATTAAATTACAACATACCTAGCTGAAAGCTATTACAATCATCATGATACCATTTACACACAAATCACCAATCTCTATATCCTTGTGGCATGATTTTCCATTAGTGGACCATCTTTCAGCTTGTACTCATCAAGATGGACCATTTGTTTTTATTTTCCACAATGTTAAACATAGCCTTTCTGTTGCACAAACCACCATATTTCCTATCATTCTTGTCATCAACAAGCTTTGGTAACATGATTAGATAAAATAGTCAGTCTGTAAAAGTGATCTTCTAACATCTATTCATGTGTATACATGAGATGTAAATATAATATCACAACATTCTTCTTCTAACAACAATGTGCATGTATAAACAAACAATTATCGAGCATGTCAAAATAATTACAACATTACTATGATCATTCTCACACCAACACACATTCATATCTGAAGGAAACCACAGGATCATATCCAAAGGAAGCCTCTATAACCATCCATTTCATTTAAATGACACTAGCAACTTATCTTTGCTTTTCATGCATGTAATTATATAAAAACTTATTCAAAGAGATCTAGCCCCAACTTCTTGTTTTTGCATGTAACTAAGTAATGTTTCCAATAAAATGGATATTATTATAATATATAAAAATACATACCCCTACTAAAGGAAAGCTAACATGATAAACATCATTATCATGCATAAAAATCATGTCTCTTTTTGAAAATAATCTTTCCCAAGATAGAGCTATTTACAAAATCTATTGTATGCACAAAGACATGAGTTGCTCTAAAACATAACTAATGTGTTAGTCATTATTTCTTGCATGTGGATATATATATTTACAAAGGAAACCTAATGCATTTATTGCAAGTAACTACTTGTTACAAAGGAAGCTTAGTGCATTTATTCCAAGTAACTGCTTGTTTTTCTTTCCAGGATCTAGCATTTATTCTTTTCTGCAAACAAATCCATGTTTCTCTTTAAAATTTCTAGCACAATAGTTGTATAAATCCATGTTTATCTTTGAAACATCTAACAAAATAGTTCTATTTTCATGCATGTAATTAACTATTGTTTCTATGCTTCTGCATGTGTTCTTTTCTAATAAAATGATTGTTTATTTGTGCAAATAACACAGTTATTTTGAAGAACCCAATATAGTTTCTATATTTTTTTATGTACAAAGTTCTAATCCATTTTTTTCATGAAAATATCATAATTAACCTTTCTTTTTGGCAAAAGAATTAAAGTAGTAATAATGTTAACCTTTTATGAATTGAACCATGCAATTAAATCAAACCATCCAACATACACAACACAAATCATTTATCTTCTTACCGAGAAAAGCACGTAACTTTTGCAAACTCTTGCAAGGGAGTTAACACAATTGATTTATCTTTCATGGACAAGAAAAACATATTCTTTCCAAACAATATTCCTATGACTTATATTATGTCTGTGCATTTGATCTATGCATATAATAATAATATTAACCTTTTATGCATTAAACCATGTAATTAAATCAAACTATCCAATATACACAACACAAACCATTAATCTTTCTACCCACCAAAACATGTAACCTTTGCACACTCTTGCAAAGGAATTAACACACTTGCCTTATTTTTCACGCACAAAAAAACGTATCCTTTCCAAAGAATATTCCTTTGACTTATATTATCTTTGTTCATTTGATTTATGCATAGTTTATTATATTTTCTCATAACTAACTCTCTTATGCATGAAGATACATGGGAACCTTTTCCATGGATTTGTTAAATAACTAATATTTACCAACAACATGGAAATATTTTACCATGACTAATCACAAAACCATTGTGTTCTTTTCAAGAACACCATAAGATTTATTTATTCTAATTAACAAGAAAAGCATATCCTTTCCAAAGAAGATTCCTTTGACTTATATTGTCTTTGTGCATTTGATTTATGCATAGTTTATTATATTTTCTCATAACTAACTCTCTTATGCATGAAAATCCATGGGAACCTTTTCCATGGATTTGTTAAATAACTAATCTTTACCAACAACATGGAAATATTTTACCATGACTAATCACAAAACCATTGTGTTCTTTTCAAGAACACCATAAGATTTATTTATTCTAATTAACCAAAAAGTCATAGTTACTAATATTTTATTCAATAAATACTTGTGTCTTATAAACACATAAGGTATTTATTTTATAAAAAAACTACATATTCCAAAATAAAATCCCACTTTCCAAGAAAAATAATCTAATTAACTTTTTTATTTTATTTTTTTTACCACCCATGAAAATGTGTCACAAGTTACCCTCTTTAATATGTACTCATTTTCAATAGAATAACTTGCATTTCTTATCATTTCACAGGCCAGGGAGAAATCCCTTTTTAAGATAAGGGCACCACATCCTATATTTTCTTGCATAAATGCATATGCAATGTTTCCATATATTTTACTATTGCAGATATATAAACTTTATCTGCATGCAATAACATATTTTCTTTACTAAGAAAACTAATGTGAGAAATTCTAGAGCATCTTCACCTATCTTCCATTCATACGACATCTAATTAAATGAGTTAATATTCTTTCCTAACTATATTGAGGAGGAAAGGAAGGGGCTAGAGACTTGATTGATTAGACCAAATATATTATTGATTCTAGTTTTGTTATTTTCACTTAGAAGAGAAAATCAGCCTATACTAGGGATACTTCATGTAAAGACATATAATAAATCTAAAGCCTTAATTCGATATATAAGGAAAGAGTGAAAATAAGATATTTAGTTATCTACAAGTTCTATATTCTGGATTATGAAAGCCATCGACTCAATAATTGAGACGTGAAAGCGAGCAAGTAAAAGAACAAACTCTGAGGCAAGGCAAGTATTTTATCTTACCTCATAGCAAGGGAAAGTACCTTTGAATCTCCTGCGAAGCTCTATTGTAGTCTTGGTCGATTATTGGAATTTTTCGTGTGGCCTCTTCTAGAGTGACTCCACATTATTTAACCCAAATAATAATTGAAAAACCACGAATAGAAGACAACATAAATTCACAAAGCACACAATAGAAGTTCACAAGGCACGAAGGAATAAGGGTTTTATTGCTGGAACATTTACAAAACTGCTAACGCACATAACTCCACAGAAATATTATTTTTTCATAGCACAGTGGTGCATTCCCCTTCCTCCCTTCCTTTATCCAGTCATCCACATATTCATTTCAGTTTCAAGAATGAAAAAAACATTGTTTCCAATGAATTCTTGAACAATTACACTTTTAATATTTTAGTAAGTTTTTAATTAATTCCATGTAGGTTGGCTATAAATTTTACATACTCCCCCCTTGAAGTTAACACCATCCTCGGTATTTAGCATTAACATTCACTCACAATATCACAATTAAAAAAAATAAAAAGGTGCCCCTTCCCCATCAAAGTGAAGAATGTTATTTCCAATATACACTCATAAGAAAAAATAATAAAGTTATATCAATAAGCATAAGCATTTATAACTACAAAATATTTCTACCTTCCCTCACTTATCCATTATTCAATTTTTAGAGATAAAACATAATATTTGTAGCAACTTACCATCACTTACCAATTACTCTTGAAAATCATGGTCATATTTATGCAATTTCTCTAAGAATGGATTGACGATGCATCCACACCCCATGGAAAGCACCCTATAATATATGACTAACAAATCCAACATAATCATATTAGTCACAACATTTTCAATCAAATCAAATAATTTTAACTATCAATAAATTATGCAATGTCAGGTGATATTTCAATCACAGTACTTCTACATCTACTTGGAGAGAACCAACACTCTAATCATCAAAAGGATAATCATTTCACCACATGCACATTGTCCTAGCTCCTACTAAAGACTTCCTCATAGTACTTCTAAAAGTAATCATAAAGAACCTAACGTTCTCTGATCATCGAAATGACTAATAAATGTACCAAGTTCATATTATCCTAGCCGCTGCTAAGATATTCATAAGATTAGTAATACAATGAAAGAACTTACACTTCTGGTAATTCCTTTCTGAGCACTAGGCTCATTTTATGCCAAATATGTACAATTAATATTTACACCATTATATATAAAATTCATTTTTAACATAACAAATAGCTCATTAGTTAATTGTTTTAGCTATGAGAACTATAATAGGCTAAATAATGCTCCTCCCAACCCATGGGAACTAGTTACCACAATTGAATCGAGTTATTTTTGCATCTAGACAGTTCTTTGATAGAGACCATACTAATCCCTTTATGTAATTCCATTGACCAACGACCTCAAAAATTCCATTGGCCACAAAGGGTCCAATACATGATTCCTCCTAGCAACATCCTACCTATTCCTATAACAATGTGTTATCTATGAGGAATTTTGGGCATCCTCCAGTAGGCTCCATATCAATAGAGTTGCCTCAGGATTTTTCTCCTCTTCACCATCTTGGCCAACTCTTTTCCCTTACTCAGATAATTTATCTTGAGCGATAGGAAATCTGGGAAGACAATTCCATCAACCCAAGGCCTCTTAGCATTTCATAATTGTCCCGCATGTAAAGTGATATTTTAACACTCTTTCCCATAGTCATTTACTTAACGAACCATATGCATATTATCATTAAAATAAAAGAAACATTTATGTATGCCATGCATTTATACATGACCTTCAACATGGGTCCACAATTGTTGGGTCTGGAGCCTGATTATCTTCTGTATTCAAAGGTATCACTACACTAGACCCCAGTTCATTGTCACCCGTAAAATATTCGCTGCAGGGGGGCTCTAGGGGGGGCAGTTACAACCTTTCGAGAGCCACCCCCCCCCCAGGTGGGCAATCAGGGGTAGCACCCCCAAAGCTAAGAATAGATGTAAAATTGCCTTGTAAAATGTTGTAATTCCATAGTCAATATAGGTCGTTCATTAGGCGAAGATCTAACGGTATAAGTTATGTTTAATTTAGGGTTTTTTTCCCTAGAAGGAAACCCCTCGCTATATATGAGGGTATTGTATTGTGTCTATGTAGATCTGTATTCTGAGTGAGGAAGAGAGAGGAGATTGACAACAAAGAGAGAGTTACAACAGATTTCTTGTAGGTTGTATCTCTTCGGTTTACTGGATGATATATAAAAGAAGGGACTCGTTGTTTCTCCATGGATGTAGCCTAAACTGGGTGAACCACATATATCTATGTCTCTCTTGTTTTATGCGTTTTCTGTGTTTATATTTCTACAATATTTTATGTGTTCCATTTCTCTATAATATATAATTTCCTAACAACTGGTATCAGAGCCAAAGGTCTATTTGGCGGATAAACTTGCAGGAGAGAAGGGTTCCTGGTTCGAGTGGTATCAATGGTAAAAGATGGTAGGTTTAGGGTTGAAAAATTCAACAGCCAAAACTACGAGCCGTGGAAGATGTAGATGGAATATTGTCTATATCAGAGACATCTGTACCTGCCATTGAGCCAAAAGACAAAGAAGCTGACGAGTATGATAGGCACATAATGGAATATTCTCAATAGAAAGGCACTTGGAATAAGACGATTGTGTCTAGCGGCGTCGGTAGCATTTAATATTTCAAAGGAAACAACAACAGAGGGTTTAATGTCGACATTGGCCAAACTATATCAAAAACCGGCCTCAAATAAGGAATTTCGTATGAAGCATTTATTTAATATGAAGATGTCAGAAGGTGGATCTGTTGCTGATCATTTAAATGATTTTAATACAGTTACAAGTCAATTAAGTTCTGTAGGGGTAACTTTGATGATGAAGTTAGGGCTTTGTTATGCTTGTGCTCATTGCCAAAAAGTTGGAATGGTCTAGTTATGGACATTAGTAACTCTGTCTAAGGATCTATTACTTTAAAGTTTCATGATGTTGTCGATGCAGTTCTTAGTAAGGAAATGTGATGGAAAAGCTCCGGTGAGACATCAAGTAATTCTTTGACTGCAGAGACTAGGGGAAGAAAAATGGAAAGAGGAAAGAGCCCTGGATATCACATTAAGTAAAGAAAAGGAAGATCGATGTCCAGATTGGGAATAGTGTGCTAGAAATGCAGGAAGAAAGGACACTTGAAGAAAGATTCCAAGTCTCAGAAGGGAAAAGAAGGAGACACACAACAAGAAACTAAGCATGAAGCGAATGTAATAGGTGATGTGTTGCAAGATGCTTTGATACTTTCACTACAAAATATTATTGATGCTTGGGTAGTAGATTCAGGGTCCTCATTCCATGCCACACCTAATAGGAAACATTTTCATGATTATGTTCAAGGAGATTTTGGACAAGCTCGATTGGGTGATGATAAACCCTGTAAAATCGTTGGAATGGGTAAAATTTTCATAAAACAAAAAAATGGAAATTAGTGGCCATTGAACGAGGTAAGGCATGTTCTAGATCTTAGGAAAAATTTGATTTCAACAAGGCAGTTGGGAGGTGAATGTTCCATGACTACTTTCACAGATAAAACCTAGAAGGTCACTAAAGGATCCTTGGTAAGAGTGAAAGGAGGAAAGGTTGGTACATTGTATTTATGCAAGGGTATTTGTAATTTTGTTAATGCTTTAACCTGTACATGAGAAGATACAACATTGTGGCATCATAGGCCCGGGCACCTGAGTGAGAAGGGGATGCAGATTCTTCAGTGAAGAAATTTGTTGCCAGGTTTGAATTATGTTGATTTAAAATTCTGTGAGAATTGTGTTTATGGAAAACATAAGAGAATCAGTTTCCTTAGAGTTGGTAAAGAAAAGAAGAGTGTAAAATTAGAGCTTGTGCATACAGATGTATGGGGACCTACTCAGGGATCATCTCTTGGTGGCTCTCATTATTATGTTACTTTTATTGATGATGCAACTAGAAAAACCTGGATTTATTGTATTCGAAATAAATCTCATGTATTTGATACTTTCAAGAAATGGAAATCTTTGGTTGAAAATGAGATAGGAAAAAGGTTAAAGTCTCTTAGATGGGATAATGGAGGTGAATATGAAAACAAAGAGTTTGAGAGGTACTATTATGAGAATGGAATTTGCAGAGAGAAGACAGTTCCAGGAACACCACAATAAAATGGTGTGTCAGAAGGGATGAACAAGATAATCATGGAGTGTGAAAGGTGCATGAGATTGCATGCAGGATTGCCTTTACAATTTTGGGCAGATGCTGTAGATACTGTAGTTTATCTAATCAACTGAGGGCCTTCAAGTTCGTTGGATGGTGGTATTCCAGAGGAGGCATGGATAGGTGAAAAGGTAAACTACTCTTTTTTAAAGACTTTTGGTTGTGAAGCATTTTTCCACTTTAATAAAGAAAACTTTATTGGATATGGTGTTAATGATTTTGGTTATTGCTTATATGATTATGAAAATCACAAAATCATTAGGAGCATAGATGTAATATTCAATGAAAAGGTCTTGTATAAGAATCAGTTGCAGGAAAAGAAACAAGAAAAAGAAAACAAAGAATACTCAATGCTTGATGAGATAAAAAAAAAAGTGATGGTGCCTAAAATCATAATGATCAATAGCTAGAACAACAACCACAACAGAAACAAGCACTTCAAACACCTGAAAGTGGTGTTAGAAGATTTACCAGGATGAGTAGACCCCTTGAATGATACACTCCTTCACTATATTATGTATTGTTGACTGATTCTTGTGAACTAGAATGTTATGAAGAATCAGTGTAGGTAGAAACCAGGAAGAAGAGGGAGCAAGCCATGAAAGAAGAGATGGACTTCTTAGCGCATAACCAGACTTGGGACTTAGTCAGGTTGTTTGTAGTAAAACAACTTTATAGAATAAATGGGTTTACAAGTTGAAGGAAGAAGATGGAGGTAGAAAAAGGTATAAAGCTATACTTGTGGTGAAAGGGTTTGCATAGAAAAAGGGTAAAGACTTTAATGAGATATTTTCTCCTATTATGAAAATGACTTCAAGTAGAACTATTCTAAGTCTAGTAACAGCTGAAGATTTGCAACTTGAATAGTTAGATGTAAAGACAACCTTTTTCCATGGGGATTTGGAGGAAGAGATATGTATGCAGCAGCCACAAGGATATGAGGTAAAAGGGAAGGAGAAACTAGTGTGTAGGTTGAGGAAGAGCTTGTATGGTTTAAAACAAGCTCCAAGGTAGTGGTATCTAAAATTTGACAGGTTCATGTCTGAACAAGGTTATACTAGGTGTCACTTTGATCATTATGTTTATCTCAAAAGGAAAAGTGATGGTAGCTATATTATATTGTTATTGTATGTAGATGGCATGCTTGTTGCAGGTTCTAACATGCAGGAAATAAATGTGCTCAAA
>APFE030911232.1:0-72542 GCA_000404065.3 Pinus taeda | reverse complement strand
TTGCAATGAAGGATTTGGGTGCTGCAAAATAAATCCTTGGTATGAGAATAACTAGAGATAGGAAGAATCACAAATTAACATTGTCTCAAAGTCAGTACATATAAAAGGTGTTGAAAAGGTTTAATATGCATAATGCAAAACCAGTTAGTATACCTTTGGCTAGCCATTTCAAATTAAGTAAGGAGGCATGTGCCAAGACTCAGGAAGAAATGGCTCATATGTCCAATGTTCCATATGCATCAGCAGTTGGAAGCTTAATGTATGCAATGGTCTTCCCAGGGCCCGATATTGCATATGCAGTGGGATTTGTAAGCAGGTACATGAATAATCCAGGAAAAGAACATTGGATGGTGGTGAAGTGGATTCTCAGGTATTTGAGAGGTACCACAAATCAATCATTATGCTCTGGTGGTTCAAACGTTGCTCTACAGGGATATGTTGATGTAGATATGGCAGGTGATAGAGATAATAGGAGGAGCACTATAGGATATGTATTTACTGTATTTGGAACAACTGTCAGTTGGGTTTCAAAAATCCAAACTGTTGTTGCACTTTCAACTACAAAAGTAGAGTATGTTGCTGCTACAGAGGCTAGTAAAGAAACGATTTGGTTATAAAGGCTTCTAGATAAATTGGGTAAGAAGCAAGCATTGGGCAGGTTATACAGTGATAGCCAGAGTGCCATACATCTTGTAAAGAACTCTTTGTTTCATTCCAAGACTAAGAAGATACAACTCAAGTACCATTTCATATCGTTAGCGTTGGAAGATGACAATTAAAGCTGGAAAAGATACACACTAGCCAGAATCTTGTAGATATGTTAACAAAAGTTGTAACCAGGGAGAAACTGAGAATCTGCTCAGATTCAATTGGTCTTCAAGTATGATGAAGAAGATGAGAAACAACCAGGTCCAAAGTGGAGTCATTGTCCAACAAATGAAGCAGCGGTGGAGTTGCTATAATCAGTCTCCGAGTGGGAGATTGTTGGTGTGGAGCTTGATTATCTTCTGTATTCAAAGGTATCACTGCATTGGACTCCAGTTCATTGCAACCCGTAAAATATTCACTGCAGAAGAGGTCTAGGGGGGTGCGGCTGAAACCTTTCGGGAGCCCCCCGTGGCAGGCAGATCGGGGTTAGTGTCCCCAAAGCTAAGAATAGATGTAAAATTTACCTGTAAAATGTTGTAATTTTATAGTCAATATAGGCCATTCATGAGGCGGAGATTTGACGGTAGAGGTTATGTTTAATTTATGGTTTTTCCCTAGAAGGCAACCCCTCACTATATATGAGGGTATTGTATTGTGTCTATCTAGATCTGTATTCTGAGTGAGGAAGAGAGAGGAGATTGAGAGCGAAGAGGGAGTTACAGTGGATGTACTGTAGGTTTTATCTCTTTAGTTTGCTGGTAATATAATAAAAGAAGGACTGACTGTTTCTCTGTGGATGTAACCCAAACTGGGTGAGCTACATATATCTGTGTCTCTCTTGTTTTATGCATTTTCTGTGTTTATATTTTTGCAATATTTTATGTGTTCCATTGCTCTGTATTATATAATTTTCTAACAACAATATCTAGATTAACAAGAATATAACTTGCATACACGTGGTATAGATTATGATTTTTGAAATAACATAATCATGCATATCATAATATTATAATTTCTCATTTACGGTTGTAATTCACATCGCAACATTTTACCTTAATAGGTTTTCACATTTCAATTAAGCTACCATTCTTAATCCCACACTGATCGTTCATCATAAATATGCATTGTTAAAATAAGTATTCACTCTCAAAATCACTTTAGTTTCATACATACAACAATATCATGCATAAATACATATGAAAATATTCATTAATCTGTAAATGTCAATAACAATTAGAATAACAATACAAACATTTCCCATTCCCACAGTTTACTGTTACCAATAGAACTGTACATGAAGTAATTATCATAATCACTTATAAGGTTAAATCAAATCCAATTCATACACATAAGTTTTAATAGTTAGTCCTATTGTTACAGTGTGATCTCACTGCTTGACTCATTGTTAAATGAGTTCTTTCAATATCCTTTTTAAAACACTCTATCATCATCTTGAAGGACATTCTCCATCTTTTTCATCCGTGCATTTATTGTTTATAAATAGTGCATTGTAAATTTAGTCATGTATCATTCATATTTTCATATTTGCAAAGCTTGGTAGTAGTTTCTTACTTTCCTTGGTGAGTGTTTAAGGTTTTTTATAAGTGTGACATAAGTTTTATTGTCTTTTATCCTCATCAAGAGTGAAATATCGTGAACATAGTTTTAGAGAAGACTTTACTACTTCCTAATTTGTAATGCAGTTATAAACATGAATCACACATTTCATGTCAAAAGTAGTCTACTGCATATATCAATATACAAATTGGTAAACTTAGACATGATTTTATGCCCACTAGTAGCATAGATTGATTTCTTTTTCACTTAACAATTTCCAAAGGTGCCAGTGCTCCAACCTTGAGCTTTGATACCACTTGTAACATTCCCCGATGACCTCACATGAAAATGCAGGGAGTTAATTTTTTTCACACAAATTACCCATGGGTAATTATCCAAATCACTATTCCATATCCTCATTAACTGTTAGATATAATTTTCATCTAACATAAAGTAACTTTCAATATAGGAATAGTAATTTACATAACCATTAACACCCATTGTTGTAGTATATTAACATAAAGTGTATAATGACCCTTGCATCCATTTCATGATTCCCTTAACCAAATTAATTAATCACATACTTGAAATTATGAACATCACATTAAGTAAGGAATGAACATCGTAAAATGACACAATAATCAATCACATCATTAAACACCAATATAACCTAAAAATCCCATAGGGTGTAAAGAAGAAAATGTTTGATTTTATTACTAAATGCTCATGAGGGTGTCCATCCTTCACTCAATGGCTTAAAAGGGAGTCCATCCCTTATCCATTGTTATAAAATATTACATTGAAATATAATTAAAATACAACATACCTAGCCAAAATCTATTACAATCGTCATGAAACCATTTACCCACAAATCACCACTCTCTATATCCTTGTGGCATGATTGTTCCAGTATTGGACCATCTTGTAACTTGTACACATGAGAGTGGACCATTAGTTTTATCTGCCACAATGCTAAACATAATTTGTCTTTTTCAAAAATCACCGTGTTTCCTATCATTGTGGTCATCAACAAGCCTTGGTAACATGATTAGATAAAATAATTAGTGTTTAAAATTGATATTTTAACATCTATTCATTTGCATACATGAGATGTAAATATAATATCACAACATGCTTCTCCTAATGACATTGTGCATGTATAAACAAATAATTATCAAGCATATTAAAATAATTACCATGTTAATATGATCATTCTCACACGAACACACATTCATATCCAAAGAAGACCAATGTAACCATCCATTTCTTTTAAAGGATACTAGAAACTTACCTTTCTTTTTCATGTATGTAATTAGATAAAAACGTATTCAAGGAGAGTTAGCCCCTTAGCTTCTTCTTTGTGCATGTAACTAAGTAATATTTCCAATAAAGTAGATATTATTATGATACATAAAAATACATGCCCCTTCTAAGGGAAAGCTAACATGACAGAACTCTTTATCGTGCATGCAAATGCAAGTCCTTTTTCGAAAAGCATCTTTCTTGATAGAGATATTTACAAAATCTATTGTATTCACAAAGACATGCATTTTTCTAAAACAAAAATAATGTGTTAGTCATTATTTCTTGCATGCGGATCTATGTATTTTACAAAGGAGAACTAGAGCATTTATTGCAAGTAATTACTTGTTTTCCTTTCCAATATCTAACATTTTGTTAAGTCCTTATAATAATAGTCATTTCCCCATTATTATTGTCATTGTAGCCCTTATTATTATTATTGTGCCCCTATTGTCCCCATATTGTTATTAGTGTGCCCCATATAAACCCACTATTGTTGTTGTTGTGCCCTTATGGTATTACTGTTATGTCGGCTTAGTTACTTTGTGACCCCTTAGACTCGTATATATAGAAGGTAGGTTTCGTCATTTATATCATCCAAGAATTTTTCATTTGTGTAATTTAAAGGCGGTTTCCCCCTTGAAGAGGCTGAACTATAAGGTGTTGATCTATCTTTTCTATCTCTTTGTGATCTGTTTCATAATATTTGGTATCAGGGGTTTGGATTCTAGGGTTTCACTACTCCAAACAGGTCATCATGGCATTTTCGCTATAATTTTTTTTTGCGATGATTTAGAAGCTAAAAAAATCACATTTGAGACGGAATCGTTCTAAATTTTTGGTCCTAATTTTAGAGCTTGTCTTGCTATATTTTTGGAGATATGATCTGAGGAAGTTAGGATTTTTGTAGAGTCCCGAATTACATTCCAAATAGGTGACCTCGGGAAAATCATCATAACTTTTATTCTAACCATTAGATTGAAATTTCATAAGAATTTTTAAAAATAGGATGACCTGTAGTTTCTTGTATACATATTTCGGTACTAAGGTTGAAACCATGACACATGGAACTTCGTATAAGTTGCTCTAGTTAACTAGTCTATAATCCAGTGACCTTGGGAGATTTGGTATAACTCTTCCTTGGAGAATCCAATCTTGATCAGATTTGTGGGGTTAGAAAGAGGATTCAAAGGGATACTGTAGAATGTGATTTTAGATATTTGAGATCTGTCGTTACAGACATACAACAGATTCAATATCAAGCTATTACAAAGTGAAAGAAAGGAGTGTAGTTTTTTTTAAATTTTGCATAAGATTGGTTTGAAATATTGTTGACACCTAATCATAGGGATTGGGTGAACAAATGTATTTAGTGTAAATAAATAATAGAGAATATGGAGATTCACCAGGAGATGAACTAAAAAATCACTCCTTCTTGTGTATAATAATGAACAACCTGAATGAATAACATAATTTCATTTGAGGAGTTACCTCCTGGCCTGACATGTTATCAGAGCCAACTCCATTTTTAGCATCCCTTTCTGCTATTGTAACTCCCTTCTGCCATTTTTTTTTCAGAAATTTGTCCTGTATCCTTTGCAGACTAACATCTCTATCAAATCCCTCAGAAACCACCTCCCCTCCACCCACATACCACTCGACTGGTTATACATTGACACCAACCCACTTGGTGTTTCCCTCTACCTTCCCTTGGCATATGTGAATCCGCTCCAGTATAACACTGTCCAAACAGAGCCCAAGTCATTCCCACTATCATCTCCCATTGTTTTCGCATTGAGAAATGGCTCTTGAACTATTTCATACATACGATGGAGCATGCTAATGCCTTCAGTATTTCTCATCATCTCTCACATGAGTTCAGTATTCCTTGCTACATCCAAAGTCTGTCTAAGAGTGCCAGGATCATTGAGTATGCGTGTAAGTTCTAGGTTCTTGTCAATAATTTTGGGCATCTGCAGATTACTCATAATTAATTTTCACATCAAATCGGGGTTGTTCATAAGGTTCTGAATGGTAGATGTATTCATCATTTCACCACATAGATGAGGTAAATATCTACTCCTGTTTCCTGAAATATCCATGATGTTTCCCATAACAACTCGTCCGAATATCCACTCAATGCATAGTACTTTTTTCCTACATTGATACTCTCATCATATAGCCCATGATATTGGTCCAAAATTGCAAATAACTATTTTGCATGTTATAACAAGGTAGGGGAATACATTGCATTTAGTATTGGGAAGGAAATAGAGGTTGTTGTCATTGCAGCTACAGTTTCACTAGTGAGATTAAGCACACCGTCGCCATATACCACCTTCCATAGTGCGTGTGCCTCTCCAATAACACCTTCCCCACATAACACCTTTGTCTTCATATATTAGAATCAATTTTTTTTAGGAGTAAAATTTTGCAATAGAAGTAATCTTTTTTTTTCTAGAGTACATAGATTTTACAATGCATTCATTAATATCTATTGTGCGAGTGGTTCTCAACGAGAAGGAGAATTATCCTAAATGGTCGTGGAAAATCAAACACACTATCATTTCTAATGAGTTTTACAAAGGAGTGTGTGTTGGAGACAGAGACAAAGAGCCAAAACAACCTACCTCAGATAAAGAATTCATCATTTGAGAAAATAAGAACAACAAGGCTTGTGCATTGATTGCAGCATCAGTAAATGAAGAGGTGAGTCGTCATATTTCACCATTTTCAAATTCTTTCGAAGCCTTACAAAAACTGAAGGAACTCTATGACTCACACTTTGCACTTGAAGCTTTTCAACTCATGATTAAACTCTTCACCCTTGAATTACAAAATAATGTTCCTCTTGCTCTTGCATGAGAAGTAAAATCTATAATGCATGATATCAAAGTCACTAATATTGAACTAGATATTCCTCTGATAGATTTTCTCAAGGTACTTTATCCCACTTACTCAAATTATCTTTATTCATTGCAAGAAAATGGAAACCTCAAAGATATTACCTTTGACTCCCCTGTGAAAAATTTACTGAAAGAGAGGAAGCATTCGGGAAGAAGACAACTCCTGAGTCTTCTGAGGAAGTTGTGTGCCTTGCTCGTAGAGAAAATAATCTTGTTTAAGATTCTTCCAGAGGTATAGGTGGTCAAAGAGGAAGAGGAAGAAATTTAAGAGGCAGGGGGGTAGACACTCTCAAGGAGAGAAGTCAGATTTGCACTACATATGCTGCAAAAGAGATGGATCACATGATGCATCCACATGCAAGTTGCCTTGGGACAGAATTGAGCAGGAAAGAAACCAACCCAATGGTAAAACTAATGACAAAGAGAAAGGTAAAGCACCTGAATCCACTCACTATGTTGTGGCACACAGTAATATTAGAGTAAATGAAGGTTTATTTAATGCTTCACTTGCTTCTTGGAAAAATGATTGGTTGCTTGATTCAGGAGCAACTTGCCAGATGACTTTTAGAAGAGGATTTTTTAGAAGAATTTACTAACAATGTTGATGGAGCAGTATACTTTGCAGACAAATCAAAACTCAAGCCATTGGGGCTTGGCACAATCAGGGTTAAATTGCCTGGTCTTCGAGAATTTCTTCTATATCATGTTCTATATCTCCCACAGCTGGGGAGAAAATTGTTGTCCTTGGTCCATATCGACCAGCAAGGACACTCCATTATATGTTTGATGGAAAGCTTGAGGTAGGAAAGGCATCAGACCACTCACTTGTCATGACAGGTATAGAAGAAGAAAGGCTTCTTAAGTTGTAGGGTACGTCTACTCATACACAAAATCTCTCATACAATTCTCATTATGAAGAAAGTACATTTCCATCAAGTTTACTATGGCATGCTATATTTGGACATTTGAACTATGAAAGCCTCTGCTTGTTGAAGAAAAGTGGTGTTACTGGTTTGCCTACAATTCCTAGGAAACTTAAGCAATGTGATGCTTTCATTCGAGGAAAGCATAGCAAACATTCTTTTCATGATTCACATTCAAGAGCACATAGAAAACTTGAACTCATTCATTCAGATTTATGTGGTCCAATGCCTATTCCTTTTGCAAATGGAAATAAATATGTGATGACATTTATTGAAAACTACACCAAAATGTGTTGGGTTTGTCTATTGAAAAAGAAATTTGATGCTTTTCAAACATTCAAGAACTTTCATACATGGATTGAAAATGATGCACAATCTCATATTGGCTCTCTTCGCACTGATAATGGAAAAGAATACAATTCAAATGAATTTGAAAACTATGTTCGCCAACATGGGATCAAAAATAAAAGAATTGTGCCTTATAATCCCCAAAAGAATGGAGTAGATGAAAGAATGAATAGGACAATCTTAAATATGGTATGGTCCATGATGTTTTTCAAAAATGTAAAATTGATGTTTTGGGCTAATGCGGTTCTATGTGTTGTATATGTAAAGAATAGATATCCATATAATGTTATTAGAAACAATACTCTTATGAAATGTGGTATGGACACATTCCTTCAGTAAAGAATATCAGGGTATTTGGTTCCACATGTTATGCCTTGATACCAAAGGTACATAGAAATAAACTTAGTGCAACAATTCATAAGTGTATCTTCCTGGGGTATTGAAACACCTCCAAAGCATACCGTCTCTATGATGAAGTCAATAAAATGTTTGTTGTATCTAGAGATGTAATCTTTATTGAATCATCCAAAACTAACAATGTTGTTTAGCGGCAACTTGATCTCTTGGATAGATTTGCAAATGCAAAATCATTTGAATAATTTGATAATTAGATACCACATCTTCAAGAGGGGATTCCTATACTAGATCAAGTCATGGAATATTCTTCTGAAGCACTCTCTCCCTCGCATGATACTCCAACAACTGATGATACTTTGAGTGATTTGATTGACAGAATTGGTAGACTCAATCTTAATTCAATCCCAACTCAATCAACAGAGTAGCTTGGAGCATCTAAGAAAGGTCCCCAAATGTGGATGAAAAAGACACTTGAATGTGTTCATACTAATGAGGTTGGAATGACAGGAACTAGAAATTCAAACTAGCAAAATGGAGGTGATGTAGGTGACTTTGATTCACCTATTGATATGGATAATTCTTATTATTGTGAATTGAATTTGTCTACAAATTTTGAACCAGCTTCCTTCAAAGAAGCTACTTCTCATGAGGAATGGAAAGAAGTGATGCAAAAGGAATATGATGCTCTGATAAAGAATGGCACTTGGAAGCTCGTTCATCCTCCACTGGGAACCAAACCAATTGGCTACAAGTGGGTCTACAAGAACAAGTATAAGGCTGGTGGCTCACTCAACAAGCACAAAGCCAGGCTTGTGGAAAAATGTTTTGCACAGAAGGAAGACGTCGATTATGAGGAGACTATTCCCCCCCAGCGACATGGGCTAGCATCTAGACACTCTTTACCCTAGTAGCTCAGAACAGTTGAAAAGTCCATTAAATGGCTGTAAAAACTACTTTCTTGAATGAACATCTAAAAGAGAATGTTTTTATGTCCCAGCCTGAAGGAAAGTCCATCAAATGGACGTAAAAATTGCTTTCTTGAATGGAGATCTAAAAGAGAATGTTTTTGTGTCCCATCCCGAAGGATTTTCTATGAAAGGACATGAACATAAAGTATGCAAACTTGTGAAATCCTTGTATGGACTCGAACAAGCGTTGCAAGCCTGGTATGAAAAACTAACACAGCATCTTCTGAACTCAATTTCAAACATTATGATCTTGATGATGCAACTTTGTTTGTCAATAAGGTTGGCAAAATAGTTGTATATCTTGTGGTATATGTAGATGATATTTTGATTACAGGGAACAATGAAAGCTACATTACATCCATAAAGATGGAATTTAGGAAAGGTTTTGAAATGATTGATTTGGGTTATGTTCATTATTATCTTGGTATTGAAGTAACTCAACATCTAAATTCCATACTCCTTTCTCAAAAGAACTACATTGGGGATCTGTTGAATAGGTTTGGCATGACTGAATGCAATCCTCTTACTACTCCAAGGGAACAAAAATTAAAGCTCACATCCATTGAAGGAAAAGAATTTTAGGATGCAACAATGTGTAGACAACTTGTAGGAAGTGTCAACTACCTAACTACTACCATACCAGATAGTTAGTTTGTTGTTGGAATCCTCTCCAGGTTTATGCAAAATCATTGTGAGGGACATTGGTTTGCTGCAAAAAGAGTTCTAAAGTACTTTAAGGGAATTCAAGACTTTGGAATCAAGTATACGTAGGTGGGTAACTTCAGCTTGATTGGATACTCTAATTCAGATTTCGATCGAGACAAAGAAACTGATTTATCTACTTCAATTTATGTTATGAGTCTTGGATCAGGAGCTATCTCCTGGAGATCACACAAACAATTAGTTCCAAAAAATTCCACAACAGAGGCAGAATATGTGGCAGCAGCTAAGGCAACAAAAGAAAATGTGTGGCTCAGGAAAATTCTTAAATATTTGCAGGTAAAACAAGTACAATCCACTCCACTCATGATTGACAATACCTTAGAAATAAAGTTGGACAAGAACCTAAAGTTCCACGATCAAACGAAGCACTTCAATACTAAATATCATCTAATTTGACATCATGTCGAGGCCAAAACAATCCATCTTTGCCATTGTTCCACTAATGAGAAAATTGCAGATATCTTCACCAAAGAGTTTGGAAGAGAAAAGCTTGAAAGATTCAAAATGATGCTTGGACTCAGCAACATCCCTTCAGATTAAGGGGGAAACATTGGCACCTAATCATAGGGATTGTGTGAACAACTGTAATTAGTGTAAGGTAAATAATAGAGAAGATGGAGAGTCACCAGGAGATGAACTGAACAGTCACTCCCTCTTGTATATAATAATGAACAACATGAATGAATAACATAATTTCATTTGAGGAGTTACCTCTTGGCCTGAAAAAATTGAAGGAATTCAATGGGAATAATGAAGAATTATTAGCATTAATTGATGCCCTGAAGAAACAAAATGGAAACACCTAGTAAGCAACCTAAAAGCTCTAGCATGATTTGTGAAGAAGAGGAAGAAATGCAACATGATATATCAAAATTACAAGACCAAGTACAACAAATTTCACTCTCACAAAAGGTAAATAAAGCCAAGATGAATGGTTTGGAAGCTAATATGAATGGCATACAAGTTAACATGGATGGTGTGCAAGCTAAGATGGATGGAATGGAGGCTAAGATGAATGACGTGGATGCTAAGATGGAAGAATTGAAGATAAATTTGAATAAATTGCTACAAGAAATGGTTACTAATGGTGAATGGTTAGTAAAGGAAACTCATGATGAGAACAAAGGAAATGAGGAAGTTTAATTTCATAGACTAATATTGGATTGAATACCCACCTTGTTCCCAAGATCAATATGAGGAAGTTTGATGGCAAGGATCCTGGAACATGGATATTACAGATGGAGCAATTTTTCAATTTACATAATGTGAAAAACACACAAAAGGTACATATTGCAACTTTATATTTGGAACCAAATAAGTTTGTATGGTATTGATGGATTTGTTCTCATAAACAAATTGTCACTTGGGAAATTTTTAGGGAAGAAATGATAGCACGTTATGAGAATACAAAAAGCAACACTTTTTTTAGACAATTGATAAATCTCAAACAAAAGGGTTCAATGATGGAGCACATTGAGGACTTACAAAAGTTTAACATAAGGGTAAAAGATATTCCAGACGAGCATATGATTGATGTGTTCATAGCTACTTTAAAGGATAATATCCCACATGAGGTTCGCCTTTGGGAACCTGATTCATGAGAGAAGGCATTCAGGTTAGCAAGAAAAATAGAAAGAAAAATTATGGCAACCAGGAAGCTTACAACTCACAGCTATAAAGATGTAAGTGTTTTTTCCCCTAGCATTCCACAACCTACAATGTTGACACCAAAACTATTGGAAGAAAAAAGAGCAAAAGGGTTTTTTTACAATTCTGATAGCAAATACATTAAAATTCATAACTTTGCTGATAATAAATTATTCTACATAGATTGTTAAGAGGAGGAGGAAAAGGAAGAGGAAATGTCAAAATAAGAGGATATACTCTAGGAACAAACTCTAGATAAAGGTGAAATGAATTTGACCATATCTTGTAATGCATTGGCTGGAACTACCACTCCTCAAACTATCAAGATGGAAGGACATATAAAAAAGAAAAAGGTAAGAGTTTTGAGTGATTTAGGAAGTACTGATAATTTTATTCATTGTAAGATAGCCAAGGGATTGAATTTCTTTCTATATCCAGTAACATAGTGTTAAGTGATGGTTGCAAGTGGAGGAACCATAAATTTCTCTAGACAGTGCCATAATATCAATCTATCCATGGGAGAATATGTATTGAATAGCCCAATGCTTTCCATTCCAATAGGCACTGCTAATGTTGCACTAGGAGTCCAATGTCTACAATCCTTAGCTACAATAGCTTTTAATTTTCAAGAAATTTTCATGAAATTCTATGTGGAAGGGAATGAAGTTGAATTAAGGGGTATTTTATGGAAACTGTGAAAGATAATTAGCTCTAACAGTATGACAAAGCTTCTAAAGAAGGAACAACAGAGTGAAATTGAAAAATTATGTTCGCTAGAGGTTCCCAAATTGAAATCATTTATTTCTCCAGATCTCCAAAATGCCTTGGAAAATCATTCCAAGGTATTTGAGACTCCCAAAGGCCTCCAACCTATTCGTGATCATGATCATGGTATTCATTTTATTTCACGAAGTGTTCCTCCAAACATGAGGCTGTATAGATATCCCTATGCCCAAAATAGTGAAACTGAACGTATGGTCACAGAAATGCTAGAGGCTAGTATAATTCAAACTAGTCAAAGCTCCTTCTTTGCTCTAGTAGTATCAGTCTGCAAGAAGGATGGATCATGATGCATGTGTCTAGATTATAGGGTGTTCAACAAGATCACTATTAAAGATAAATTTCCTATTCATGTCATTGATGAATTATTGGATGAATTGAATGTATCAATTTACATCACCAAGTTGGATCTATCTAGGATATCATCAAATCAGAATGAAGACTGTAGAAATTCTGAAAACAACATTTATAACTTATGAGGGTCATTATGAATTTGTGGTCATGCCTTTTTGGCATTACCAATGCACCTTCTAAATTTCAAGGTTTGATGAATTCCATTTTCAAATCCTTCCTTAGAAAATTTGTTTTAGTATTTTTTGATGATATACTAATCTACAACAAGTCATGGAAGGATCATGTTCAACATGTTGACATGGTGCTCAAACTATTGGAGGAGAAACAATTATATGAAAAAAGCTCCAAATGTTTCTTTGGAGTCCAAGAGGTGGAATTTATGGGTCATATTATAGCTCATGAAGGTGTTAGGTAGACCCTAGCAAAATTAAAGCTATTAAGGAATGAAAATTCCCCACATCCATAAAGCATCTGCGAGGATTTCTTGGGTTTATAGGGTATTATAACAAGTTTGTTAAGAATTATGGGAGAATAGTAGCATCTCTAACACCATTATTAAGGAAATATGCATTTTCATGGACTCAAGAAGAAACAAAGGCCTTCAAACATCTTAAAGAGGCAATGTGACAAGCACTGGTCTTAGTTATGCCAGACTTCACAAAAACCTTTATTGTGGAATGTGATGCTTCAAGTGATAGAATTGGTGATTTTTTAATGTAATATGAATGACCCATTGCTTTCGAAAGTCATCCAATCAAAGGAAAGTATTTACAGAAAGATATTTATGAGAAGGAAATGTTGGCAATACTACATGCACTTAACAAATGGTAACGCTACCTAATGGGAAGGCACTTCAAGGTAAAATCGGATCATGATATTGGTAAATACATTTTAGAAGAAAGATTATCCTCTGAAGAGCAACAAAAATGGGTCACGAAAATGTTGGGTTATGACTTTGAAATCATCTACAAAAAAGGGAAGCAAAATGTTGTGGCAGATGCACTCTCAAGAAAGGATGAGGATGTGGAAGCATTTCTATGCGCCATTTCTATTATCCCACCAGATTGGATAAACAAAACAAAGGATGAATGAAAGAATGATGAAGAAGTGTGGGAACTCATTGAAAATTTACAACAAAATCCCAGTACATCTGATACATTTAGCTAGAAAAATGATTCGTTATGGTACAAAGATCGCTTATACGTATGTAAGAATTCCCAACTTAAACAAAGTATTCTTATGGAGTTGCACACTTCTCCCTTAGGATGGCACTTAGGATTTTTAAAAACTTACCATAGGGTTAAGAAGGAATTTTTTTGGCATGTCCTTAAATCATATATTCAAAAGTTTGTGGCAAAATGTTTAGTTTGAAAAAAAAATAAAGTTGAAACAATTAAGACCCCAGGTCTATTACAACCTTTATCCATTCCAAGCCAGTGTTGGGAAGAGGTTTCAATGGATTTTATCACAGATTTAACCAAGTCTGAAGGAACGAGTGTTATCATGGTGGTAGTTGATAGAATTACCAAATATGCACACTTTGGTGCATTATCGCATCCATTTAAAGCCAATATCCTTTCTACTACATTTATGGAAACAATTCAAAAGCTACATAGATCCCATTTTCACTAGAAATGTTTGGACAAAATTATTTTCTTGTCTCAGTACTCAGTTAGCTCATAGCACATCTTATCATCCTCAATCTGATGGGAAAATTGAGATAGGAAAGAAATGTTTGGAAGGGTACCTTTGTTGGTTTGTATCTGATAAACAAACACAATGGGTCAAATGTTTTCCTCTGGATGAATGGTGGTATAACATTTCTTTTCATATTATAGCAAAAATGACCCCATTTATGGCACTTTATGGAGATCGTTGACCATGCATCACATCATATTTAAGAGTAAATCCTAAGGTTCAGGCAGCGAAAGATCACATCAAGCATCAACAACAAGCTCTCCAATTCTTAAAGTATAACCTTATGTTGGCACATAATAGAAGGAAACAATAGGTAGATCAACATCGTAGCAAAATAAGTTTTGATGTAGGTGACTGGGTATTCTACAGCTACAACCATATAATCAAATCTCCCTCAAGCAAGCTAAGAAGGATAATAAATTATCACCAAAGTATTATAGTCCGTACAAGGTGTTACAAAAGATTGGTATTGTGGAATACAAATTGGAGCTTCCTGTAGCTTCCTGAATGCACCCAGTTTTCCATGTTTCATGTTTAAAGAAGGTTGTAGGTGACAAGCTCCCATTTCAAACAATATTTCTAGAACTTGACAAGGAAGGAAAAATCATATTGGAAAGAGAAAAAGTCACAAAAAAAAGAACTCGACAGGTACGAAATTGATCAATTTCAGAGTATCTCATAAAGTGGAAGAACTTATCCACTGATAATTCCACATGGGAGGATGAGAATTTTATACAGAAGCATCCAAAACTACACAAGCATTGAGGACAATGCTTTTCAGAAGGAGAGGGGCATGTTAGGTCCCTATAATACTAGTGATTCCCCCATTACTATTGTCATTGTATCCCTTATTGTTATTATTGTGTCCCTATTGTCCACATATTGTTATTAGTGTGCTCCATAGAAACCCACTATTGTTATTGTTGTGTCCTTATGTTATTACTGTTATGTAGGCTTGATTATATTGTGACATCTTAGACTCCTGTATATATAAAGGAGGTTTAGTCATTTGTATCATCCACGAATTGTTCATTTGTGTAATGCAAAGGAGGTTGCCCCCTCAAAGAGGCTGAATTCTAAGACATTGATCAATCTTTTCTATCTTTTTGTGAGTTGGTTTCATAGCAAATTTATTGTTTTCTGCACACAAATCCATGTTTCCCTTTAAAAGATCTAACACAATAGTTCTACACATCCATGTTTCTCTTTTAAAGATCTAACACAATAGTTCTATTTTCATGTATGTAATTAATTATTGTTTCTATGCTTCTGCATATGTGTTCTTTTCAAATGAAATGATTGTTTATTTGTGCAAATAATACATAGTTATTTCAAGAACCCAACATAGTTTCTCTATTTTTTTTATGTACAATGTTCTCATGCATTTGTTTTCAAGAAACTATCATAACAAAGTTCTTATGCATTTTCTTTCAAGAAAATATCATAATCAACCTTTCTTTTGGGCATAAGAACTAAAATAATAATAAAGTTAACCTTTTATCCATTAAACCATGGAATTAAATCAAACTATCAAATATACCACACAAAAATCATTACCGTTTTACCCACCAAAAAAGGAAACTTTTACAAACTCTTGCAAAGGAATTAACACAATTGACTTACTTATCTTTCACACATAAGAAAACATATTCTTTACAAAGAAGATTCCTATGACTTATATTATCTATGTGTTTTTGATCTATGCATAGGTTATTATATTTTCTCATAACTAAGTATTATTTTTTCAAAAAAACTCTCTTACACATGAGAATATTTTCCATGGATTTATTAAATAATTAATCTTTACCAATACATGGAAATATTTTACCATGACTAAGCATACAACCATCGTGTTCTTTTCAAAAACATCACAAGATTTATTTATTCTAATTAACCAAAAGGTCATAGTTAGTTATTTTTCTTCAATAAAGACTTATGTCTTATAAACACATAATGTAATTATTTTAAATAAAACTACACATTCCAAAACAAAATTCCACATTCCAAGAAAAATAATCTAATTAACTTTTATTTTTTATTTTTCACCACCCATAAAAATATTTCACAAATTACCTTCTTTAATCTATATTCATTTTCAAAAAAATAACTTGGATTTGTTATCATTTCATACACGAGACAAAATCCCTTTTAAATAAAAGAGCGTGCAAACTTATATACATATATGTATAAAACAAACAAGGTTACTTAACTTTTACTGTTGTAGATACATGAACTTTATCCACATTTAATAACATATTTTTTTTATTAAGAAAATTAGTGTGAGTTGTGTAAGAACAAAATTCGAGAGTATCTTCACTTATCTTCCATTCGGACGACACCTAATTAACAGAGTTAATCTAGATTGAGGAGGAAAGGAAGTGACTACAGGACATGACTCAAAGGGTTGATTGATTAGACCAAATATATTACTGTTTCCAATTTCGGTGCTTTTACTTAGAAGTGAAATTCTTCCTTTAGGAGGGATACTTCATGTAAAGACATATAATGAATCCCAAGCCTTAATTCCATATTTAAGGAAAGAATAAAAATAAGATATTTGTTTATCTACGAGTTCTATATTCTGGATTATGAAAGCCAAAAGTACAATCTCCGAGGCAAGGGAGGTCCTTTACCTTACCTCATAGCAAGGGAAAGTACCTCTGAGTCTTCTGCAGAGCTCTATTGCAGTCTTGGTCAATTACTGCAGTTTGTCGTGTAGCCTACTCATAGCAAGGGAAAGTACCTCTGAGTCTTCTGCAGAGCTCTATTGCGGTCTTGGTCAATTACTGCAGTTTGTCGTGTAGCCTACTCTAGAGCGACTCCACATTATTTCATCCAAATAATAACTGAAAACCCATGAATAATACCACGCTATCATGGATATAAGACAACATAAATTCACAAGGCATGCAATAGATGTTCACAAGGCATGCATGAGTAGGGTTTTACTGGTCGGAGGTTTACAAAACCGCCCACACACATAACGCCACCCCAATGCTATTTTTTCAAAACATTGTGGTGCGTTCCCCTTCCTTCCTTCCTGTATCCAATCGTCCACATATTCATTTCAGTTTCAAGAATAAAAGAAAAGGTTTTCAACGAATTCTTGAAGGGTTTTAATTAATGCCATTGAGGTTGGCTATGGATGTTACAAGTAAATTTGAAGAAAGGCGACCAGATTTAAATTAAAATAAAACTTGTTAATCTCAAACCATACCGTATATTTTCCAAATTTTGTTTGCTCACTTTTCTTTTGCCAGCCTTAATGACATGATTTTCTTTCACACTCGGTAGGAAAACAAAAGTTGAAATCTGGGTTTATCATCACATCAGAACTCATGCCATTTTTTTATTTGTATAGGCATCAGAGCTTTGCCGAATGGAAAATTTCCCAACTCAAGCTGCAAGTAGTACGAGAGAATGCATAATCTATGGTTATTTATAGTAGTGTAGGCTAGGGTCGAGGTTTCTACCTTCTGGCAGACCAACATCATTCGATAGAATATTTCCATACCTTCAATTTCATAGGGGAGAATTTTATTTGATGTCGGTTTCCAAATTAAAAATATAAAAAATGCGGCTCAATCGAAAACATTAAAAGTTGTCTCCATGAAATCTTGAAACATTATAGGGTTTGATAATCCGCTGCAAATTTGCGTTATTGAGCCATAAATATATTCATAAAGTTTGAGGGCCACCACATCATCCGACGAGTCCATAAATATTTGAGGGTTTCATCCCAACTAAATGCTCCACTACAACATTATATAATTGAATTAGATTAGAGAAATCATTTAACAAATCTGGAGTTAGCGTGAATATATGCTGACTTAAAATAAATAAAATATACGGTGTAATTTCTTATTGTTTTATAAATTAAATATCTTGCACAAAAGTACAGATACTATGTATGCATCAGATATAACAGATTGAGCTTACTCTTCTTCCTCTACTATTACCATAGGAGATAACATATTGCTTTGGGAGATAGTAAGTTAATGTTTAAGTTATTATAAGTTTTTTATTAATGGTTATTCTATATAATTACTAAATTATTTATAAAAGTCAATAACAACATATTAGGTTTAAAAAAAGCTGTATATAATATAGCCAAAATATATAATATTCTACATGGTCTTTCTAAATGGTATTGGCAAATAATTTATAATAATAATATAAAAAAAATATAATAATAGCCACATTATGGCCTTATTTTAAGTGTATGTTGCTCCTCTCCCTCCAACATAATTGTATTGGATTGGGAGAGAGAGGGAGATAGAGGAAGGAAGAATGAGAGGAGGGAAGAGAGGAAGGAAGAGAGAGAGAAAGAAGTAGGGAGGGAGAGATATATGGAGTTGAAGGAAGAAAAGTGGAGAGAGAGGGAGGGAGTGACAAGGGAGAGACGGGAAGAGAGTGAGGGAGAGAGAAGAGAGGGAGGGATAGAGTGAAGGAGAGGGAGGGGGGAGAGGAAGAGGGAGGGAGAGACACAGATAGATATGGAGAGAGAGTGTGAATTTTTGGGGGTGAGACACAGAGAAAAAGAAGGAGAAACATAGGGAAATAGAAATATATATGGAGGGGGAGAAGGGAAAGTAGAGAGCGACAAAGGGAGGGAGGAATGGAGAGATATATAGATATGAAGAGAGAGATAGCATGTGTGTTTGGGGGGTTTAGATAAAAATACAAATAAGGAGAGAGAATGGGAGATATACTAACACAAACCTATCAAGGTATTTGTGAAGTACGATATTCATTAGACATGAAGGTTATTAGTGCATTAGTGAGACCAAAAGGTAAGACCATGAACTCATAGTGACCATATCAAGTTCTAAAAGTTTTCTTGTGAATATCATCATCTTTTATTCATAGCTAGTGATACCCAGTCCTTACATCAATTTTTGATAAGACATTTACTCCACTTACGTGATCAAACAAGTCATCAATTCAGGGCAACGGGTATTTATTCTTGATAGTAAACTTATTCAGTTTCTGATAATCGATGAACATTTTAATTGTTTCATCACTATTCTTTACAAATACAACAGGCCCCCAGCCCCCATGTTGAAACACTAGGTCTGATATAACCTTTGTTTAACAGTTCCTGTAGTTGTCTGTTTATCTCCATTAAATCTACGACACTCATCCTATATGGGGCTTTAGGTATTGAGGTAGCACCTCGTACTAAATAAATGGATAAATCAATGTACCTATGAGGAGGCAGCGTGGGAATTTCCTCTGAAAAAAACATCTTGAAATTCTTTTACAATAGGTAAGGTCTCTAAATTTTCTTTGCTATTAATTGTTTATCTACTTCCACATGCTCTAGGTATACTTGACATCCTTTGCTTGCAGTTATTTTTAATTGTAAGGCCAATATTTTCGAGACTGATATTGGTTTTGGTTTTCCTTTGACAAATTTGCATTTCTCATTTTGATCTACACAATTCACTATTTCTTCCAAATAGTTTATGATAACTCCCTATTTTTCCAACGAGTTCATACTAATTAATATATCATATGATCCTAAGGGAACAATGTTTAAATCCACTTTTGTGGCACAACCATTTAACTCGTTATGACACTATTTATTTGATGGGTTACCTTTTGCTTGGTACTAATGGCTAACTATACTAGCCATGAATTTTTGAATTTTTCAAATTATAGTTTACATTTTTCCATAATTTGGCAGCTAGTGTAACTCAAACGAGCCCCAAGATAAATTAAAACATAAACAGTTTGGTTTAGAATATTACCTTCAATCTGAACTATAGTATATTGATGTCTAACCTATCTGTCTTCAACGTTGCACTGACTCTAGTAATATTTTCGGCCACATCATTTACCATGGTCGCTTCATGAACTACTCGGATACTTTGAATCAATCATAGGTTATGTAGACAATTCCTTAATATATATGGTTCACCGCAACCCCAACAATTTAGTAACTCTCTTTGCTTACCACCTATGCTCTTTCTTATTAAACTCCATGGGAATTGACCCTATGTGATACTTAGCTAGCTGATTTCTTCCCTTGCTAAATTTATTTATGTGCTAATTCTTTCCAACATTTATAAGATAAGAATATTTTTGTCTTTTTACGTTCATGACATATTCTATTTTATCCTTGTTTTGCCATGGTTTTGAGCCTTCATTTCTATTTTTGAACTACTAGTAGCATAGTTTAGCTTTCCTTACTACTTCATCCATGGACTTAGGATTGTCAAATTCAATCCTCCCTCTATAAGGTTTTGGTAAGCAATTCAAAAATCTCTATACCCTTTCTTTATCTTCTTTAATATAAGGTGTGTACTGTAATAAGTTTGTAAATTTTGGTACAAACTCATCCATAGCGAGTTGCCCCAATTTTAGCTCATGGAATTCCTTAGAACAATCATCATAATATAGTTCGGTTGGATACCGAGACTTGAATCATTTCTAAAATTCCTTCCAATAAATTTTCTTCTCCTCCAACATATGTACACTTTTAGCTTCTTCCCAAGAGAGAGTAGCTTTTCCCTGCAACTGATAAATAGCCAATCGAGCCTTCAAATTACTTTCGTACTTATATACCTAAAATTATTTGATCATGTTAAGAAGCCAAGCTTCCACATATTCTTCTTTTTCCCTATCAAAATTATGGGGTTTAATTTTTGTAAACTCCCCCATAATTCCATTCTCTTCTTTTTCTTATGCGACTTTGAATCTCCTACACTTTTAGATTTTTTTTTTACTTAGTTTTCATCTCTTTTCTTTTTACCCCTTCCGGTTCTATGCTTCTATGACTAAACTTTTTTGTCAACTCCCTTATCATACATTCCTTCTCATCACTAGCTCTTAGCGATCATTTATTGTTGTTGCTTATCGAGTTCTCATTGCTGATTCATTATAACTTTCATAAATTAGGAGTTTCGTGTAGTGCTTCCTCCTCTGAATTCAACATATAAATACTCGCCACCTGTTATCGCTGGAGGACATTCCTCTGCCATCGTGAAAAATATGCTTCACTTATGACAGTTCACAACACCTTTTCGAAACACTAACCCTCCTATCCATTCTTGCCTTTGTCAATTTCCACGTACTCCTCTCGATGTGCAACGCTAAGTGACATTTGTTGTCTTATACCCCTGCTTGGCATTACCTTAATATCATGTCTCTTAGCCTTACTCACACAGGTGCCACACTGGATAACAACATTTTGTTTATATTATATGAGCTGCATACTCTCCTGTGAATACCCCATTTTAATTACTATCCTTCTTTGGAGGTTGAATGTGCGAACTTATGCGAACTCATAGTTCCGTATTAAAGTTTCTAATTCAACCCTTACAGTTCGATTGCTCAAACGCAAGCCTCCCTATAACTGTTTTGGCCGTGTTGCAGAGGGTAACATTGGTTTGGTTTCTTTATATCATGTTTTCTCTATGTTTGAATTACTCATTTTCCTTTATGCCTTACGTTCTTTCCCATATTTGACATATTAAAGGGTTGGAAGGCACTCTACTTAGTGACTACCTAGCTTTTCACTTCACAAAGGGCGTTAACTATCTATGGTCATCTCAGTGTTCAGCCATTATGTTTTTATTCCAGGTGACATCCCTGCGTATCTATCACCTATTTTAGTTATTTTCTCTGTCCACCTTTGTGTGAGTGGTATTAAATAATAGTAGGGTTAATATGGCTGGTTTTGTGGTGTGCTTCGGTTAACAACAAAGGATCTCTTGTTGACAGCCTTAGCACAATGTTGGGCCTTTTTGTTTAAGGTTATCAACTTTTGTTTTCAGGTCACCTGTCTAATTGGTGTCTCATAAATACATTTTTCTAGCATTTGTCTATAGGTATTAATGATGTGTTCTTGCCTGGCATGTCCCCTATCTTTTCTCTTACATTGATGTTTCTCAACTAATGGTGCTCACCTTTGTTTTAGGTTGGTTTGATATATTTTCTCTCGTGAAGGGTTTCTATGATATTTCCCAGCTGGGATGCTTCTTTGGATTTCACGTGTGGCTATATAACTATATAGTCATTTCTACTATTCGTCTATTCCATTAATACATTAGGCTTCTTTCTAAAGGACGATTGTAAAGTTTTCCACTTTAAACTTAAACCCTTAGGGGGGTCTGGTGTTGATTCCATACAACTTGTACGATTATGTTTCTTGTTTGTGTTTCAATACACTCTAAGCTATATAATTCCTCATTCTGTAATGGCCATTCTGGTGTTGGCTGTTTTAATATCCTAAGTTTTCTTCTTCTAGAAAAAAGAAATTAACTTGAAATGTGGAAAATGTAACGTAACCATTATGAAGGTGTGAAATATGGCATATAGCATGTAATGGAGTAATTTTCATTAAGCATTAGTTTCTTTCTAGTTTGATGTATAATAAGTACAACATATATCTTGTTTATTTCACTATTCTAATTTACAAGTCAGTTTGGTTTTAATATTGCCAAACATCGGTTGTGCATGTCGTCCATTTAATAGTTATTGAACTTTGTGTTGTGGCTGAGAGACAAACTCAAACAGATTTAAGAATCTACCCACAGGTAATTTTATTTGTTTGTGTAAATTATGTGTTTCGTATATAAAAAGAGTTTTGGCAGAGCTTGATGGTTACCTGTGTCACACTAGTGCTCAACATTTAATTTATTCTTTGTTTCGTGTCTGTGTGTTACTCCTTCATGCAATAACGAAACAAATGATTTGAACAGTTGGTTTTCTCTATTTATCTCAACTATCATGGTATATAGATATAGATATCGATTTATAAAATTCTAATTTACAATTTCTCCATTTGGGTCAGATTTTCGTTTGCCGATAGTTTTATCTCAATTTTTGTTCCTTGTCAACTACAATAATGTCTGCTATTCTGGTATTATCTTTTGCATTCTAATTAGGAGAATTATCAATAGTACTACTCTCGAATCTGTTTATTTTCCTTACATTTCTAAATTCTTGATACTACGTTTTCATATAATCATTATTACCCTGTGCAACAATATATCCGTAAATGAATGGTTTCGTTTCCTATGTAAATGAAATATCTTCAACTACGAATTTTATCTGATTGAGGCATACCAAAATACTCTTCCACTGTACCCTACAGGGACTAGACCATTTTATGAGGTATCGTCATATATTCTTTTTCATGATTTGGGTTAAGAAAATTCATAACAAATTTATTCTATATGATCAGAGCGGTCAGGTTGCCTCCCAAGCTCTTCTTTTCTGATTTTAGTTCATTTACATAATTATAATTAAACGGAGAAAATACATATGCATATTAATTTCCACAACCCATCCCGGCACATAAATCAATGTTATCCATTAACACAACCAATCCCGGCACATAAATCATTGTTATCCATTAACTATCCTTCCTATATTTGTACATATAAATCTCTCAATTACTACTCACTAATCCATGTGTAAAAAATCTAATAATTAAGGAATTTTTATAATTTCTATGGACGCGGAGAAACCATATAAAATATTTCATATGTATATATCTTGTAGAAAAAATATATACAACATTTTCTAATACTCACACAAAAGCTACTTTTCTATTAAGGATGCAACAGATACTTTCATCTTTACACAGAAAAATAACACACTGTGTTTTACTCAATACAAACATAATTATATCATGATATTAATTTTTTGTCAATAGAATAACTTTCAAATCACGTAATATATAAGGGAAATATCATATTTTCAATAAATAATAACTAGAGAATCTAACCATAACAGATAAAAATAATGAAACTTGAATTAATCATAAGGAGTTGCAGCTCGCAGGTGTGTACATCACCTGGAGACTGCACTCATACAAGGAGGAGACTCTCTCTCTCTCGTTCACTCAATACATACAATGAATGAATATTACATATTAAATACATCACTGAAAAATAGGTAGTTGAAAACAACCTCCTAAATTCTAGGAACAACTCCTAAAGTAAGAGGTAACGTTACAACCACATAACCATTTCTTCATTATTTCTAACTCCCCCCCTTAATGAAGAAAGGGTTATTGTGCACACCTAACATCCCTCTAAGTAATTCAAACTTTATTCGCCCTAGAGGCTTAGTAAAAATGTCAGCTAAATTATCACAGGTATTACAATAATCCACATAAATTTCCTTAGACTATATCTTTTCTCGTACAAAGTGAAACTAAGTATCAATATGTTTAGTATTCTTATGGAAAACTGGATTGTATGCAAGCTTTATTGTGCTTTGATTGTCTGTTTTGATGCTGGTTGCTGCTTTTTGTCCTTCGCCTGCATCACTAAGTAATCTCCTCAACCAAATGGCTTCGCATGTAGCTGCACACAACGCCTGGTACTCTGCTTCACATGACGATAACGCTACAGTGCTTTACTTTTGCTGCACCATGGAATAACCCTGGATCCGATGCTGAATGCATAACCTGTGATGGATCTACGATCGTCCAGGTTACCTGCCCAATCAGAATCAGAATAACTTGCTAAAGTAACATCAGAACTGTCAGTGTATAAAATACCATAATTACAAGTACCACTAGGGTATCTCAACACACATTTCGCTGCATTCCAATGACTGTCAAGTGGTTTGGACATAAATTGGCTCAGCACACTAACAGAGTATGCCAAATAAAGCCTAGTTGTCGTAAGATATATCAGACTTCCCACTAGTTGTCTATACAAAGTGGCATCCACTTGTTTTGTGCCATCGTCATTGCTTAACTTGAGGTTGTGTTGCAACGATGATGATGTTGTTTTACACTGTTCCATTCTGAATCTTTCCAACAGGTTTCTGGCATACTTTCCTTGATTTAGAAAAGTTTGACCAAAATCTTTCCACACTTCCAGTCCTAGGCAATAATGAAAATCGCCAAGGTCTTTCATTTCAAATTCCTCTGACATTTGCTGCTTGATTTCTTTGATTAAACTATTTGCATTCCCTGTTATTATCATGTCATCTACATACAAAGAAATCAAAATGATTTGCCTCTATTTATTTATCTTGGTGTACAGATTTGGATCGTTGAGGCTCTTATGGAAATTATGCTGAACAAAAAATGAATCAATTTTATCATACCATGACCTGGGTGCTTGTTTCAATCCATAGAGTGCCTTATGCAGTTTACACACTAAATGCTCTTGCCCCTTTTTCACAAATCTAGGAGGCTGCACTAAATATATTTCTTCTTTTAATTCCCCATTCAAAAATGCAGATTTAACATCTAACTGGTGTAGCTTCCATTTATGTTTTGTTGCTAAACAGATTAGCATTCTAATTGTATTAAGTTTAGCTACAGGGGCAAAGGTGTCATCGAAATCAATTCCTTCTTGCTGTGAATAACCCTTTTCTACCAGTCTTTCTTTGAATTTTTCTATAGTACCATCTGCATTTATCTTAGGTTTATACAGCCACTTACAACCTATAGGGGTTTTTCCTTCTCGCAGCTCAACTAAATCCCAAGTATGGTTTCTATAAATGGATTCCATTTCTTCATGCATTGCAGCCCTTCATTCATCTGATCTACTTGCTTCTTCATAATTTAAGGGTTCTACAATGTTCAAAATCTTGGACATTAAAGCATAGTCTCTAAGTTTTGCAGGTAGTCTAGTCTTTCTACCTGATCTTCTAGGTAAAGGACTCACCTCAACTCTTTCTGTTTCAGTACTGTCCAGGCCTGCATCATCACTTATTATGCCATTTGCTGCTACTTCTTCCTGTTTCTGCTCCTGATCCTGCACCTGTTCTTCTTCATCTTCACTGTTTAGTTCTATCAAGAATGGAATGTGGCTTTCATCATCAGAGTCTTTCTTTCCATCTTCTATCTGTTCATGCAAAATACCATCTCTGCTTGCAAACACTTTATGAGTCACAGGATTATATAATTTGTATGCTTTATACTCTGTGCCATATCCTACAAATATGCATTTCAAGGCTTTGGGATCTAGCTTTTTCCTATCTTGTTTCGGTATATGAGCAAAAGCTTTAGATCCAAATATTCTCAGATGATCAACTGCTGGTTTGAGTCCAAACAATGCTTCAAAAGGGGTTTTGAAGCCTAAACATTTGGTGGGACTCCTATTCTTTAAATAAACAGCAGTATTAATGGCTTCTGCCCAAAGACCATTAGAAATGCCCTTGCCTTGAAGCATGCTCCTGGCGCACTCCACAAGAGTCTTGTTCTTGCGCTCTGCTACTCCATTCTACTGTGGAGTGTGTGGCACTGTAAACTGTTGTATAATCCCATGTTGCCTGCAGAAGTTCATGAACTCATTTAACCTGTATTCCCCCCCTTGATCTGAGCGGATAATTTTTATCTTCTTTGTTGTTTGGTTCTCTATCACCACTTGAAATTCTTTAAAATATTTGAAATCTTGACTCTTGTTTCTTAAAAAATACACCCAAGAGAACCTAGTGCAAACATCTATAAATAGTAGAAAGTAGTATGCACCTCCTAGAGACCTAGTCTGCATAGGTCCACAGATATCTGTATGCACTAGCTCTAGGATGTCTCTTTGTTTTCTGTTGACATGCACAGGGAATTCATCTCTATGCATCTTCCCTAACGCACATCCATCACATTCTAGTTTGATATTATGCAAAGTAGGAAGTCCATCGACCATACCTTTATTTTTAAGCAGGATGAGATCTTGTAGATTGATATGTCCAAATCTCTGGTGCCAGAGATTCTCAGTTGTTGATGTTGTTGCAACCATCACCTGTCATGGTATGCTCCTTGCATCCAGTCTATACAAATTCCCCACTCGTACTCCTGTTGCAACTGTCTCTAATTTGCTATCCTGAATGACACATCCATTCTTGAAAAATTGTAACTGCATGTCCTGGTCTGTTATCATAGAGATAGAGATCAAATTCTTTTTGATTCCTGGAACATATAAAACATTTTTGAGATGTTTGATATCGCCACTTGGTAGTTTCACAGGGATATCTCCACAACCTTTGATCTCATACCCACTGTCATCACCCAAATAAATTTTGGATCCACATGCAGATTCTTCAAGAAACTCAAAATATTCTTTCTTACCAATCATGTGCGAGGATGCACCTAAATCGACATACCATGTATTGTCATCATCTCCTCTTGATGTTGAAAGTGCACAGTCGACTGTAAATAGCCTAAGATCATAGCTGTGATCTTCATCTTCGTCAGCAAAACAACCTTGATGTTTCTTCTGTTTGCTTCTCCTTTCATCGGCTTGCTTCTTGTAACATTCTTTGATCTGGTGACCAGGCTTTCCACAATAAAAACATCTCTTAACATAATTATTAGTCATACGTCTAGATGATTTCCCTTGAAAGGAGTTGGCCCCTTTCTGCTGCTGCTGCGGTTGCTGTTGCTGTTGGTGCTGGCGCTGCTTTCCTCTGTGCTGTCTTCTCTTTGCCATTAGAGCAAGATCATTGCCCTGAGTCTTTAGATTTTGTCGTCGCTCCTCCTCCTGGAGCAGAATCGCTGTCAGTTCATCAAACAAGGGGGCTTTCTCCCTCGCTGAAAACGCTGAGATGAATGTCTGATATTCATCTGTCATTCTGTTCAGTGTAAGTGTAACCAGATCTGAATCTGATACCTTCTCTCTAATGGCTCCCAGTTGGTCTTTCAGATCCTTAACTCTGGCCATGAATCCACCAACTGATTCATTCTCACCCATCTTTAATGCAAACAATTTCCCTTTGAGTGCTAGAACACGAGTTGAGTTCTGTGTCTCATACACACCCTTAATCGTATTCCAAATGTCCGCGGCCGACTTGCAGTCTCGAATATGAGGGATAATGTTGTCTTTGACAGACATCTTCAGTATTACTTTTGCCTTTGTTTCTCTCTTATCCCAGTCCTGTTCTTGGGTTGTATTTCCATCTCTCTGTTCATTTCCCAAGACGATCTACCACGCGTTCGCACTCTTCAGCAAGGTTTGCATTTTGAACTTCCAGTTGGAGAAATTCGTTCCATCGAGCTTGCCAGACTCGTGGAGGTATGATTCCAAACTATCGTTCATTTTCGCCCAACTGAACACTTAAATTTGCCACCACCGGGCAAGTCCAATCTGCTGCCACTGAACAGATCAAGGACTTCACTTCGCCACCACCGGGCAGATCCGATCTGCTACCACCGAGCTGATCAAGGATCTCACTTCGCCACCACCGGGCAGATCAGATCTGCTGCCACCGAGCTGATCAAGGATCTCACTTCACCACCACCGGGTAGATACGATCTGCTACCATCGAACTGATCAAGGATCTCACTTCGCCACCACAGGGCAAATCAAATATGCTGCCACCGAGAAGAATCTTCACGTGCCTCCACCGGGCCTCTGCTAATCTGCAACAAAAAAAAAAATTGCAGATTGTCAGAGAGAAAGGGCTGGCGCTCCAATCAACGCCGGATCCGTGCTAATCCCGGAAAATTAAAATTCGCGATGTGTAGGAATTTTGGCGCGCTTATAGACCATGGATCCGCGCCAATTTGGTCTCTCTTTTCTCTGGCACGATTTTCAGCTCAATACCCACGCCAGTAGCGCGAATGTTCTTGAAAAATCTGCACCAATCACTGCACCTTCTAAAAAAAATTTTGCTCCGAGTTTTCGCGCCAACCCTTCCTTCGACTCAGAGATGATCAGTCATCTGACGCCTTTTTCGCTTCAGGTGTTACTGCAGGTCCACCTGATCACACAGCTATCTCTATATGTACAGATGTGCAACTAATGATACATCCCAGAAAAAACAAAAAACAAGTTAAGGCTACCTCTACCCTAACCTCTGATACCAAGATAAAAATAATGAAACTTGAATTAATCAGAAGGAGTTGCAGCTCACAGGTGTGTACATCACCTGGAGACTACACTCATATAAGGAGGAGACTCTCTCTCTCTCGTTCACTCAATACATACAATGAATGAATATTACATATTAAATACATGACTGAAAAATAGGTAGTTGAAACCAACCTCCTAAATTCTAGGAACAACTCCTAAAGTAAGAGGTAACATTACAACCACATAACCATTTCTTCATTATTTCTAACTACCCATCAGATCTGCTTGGGACGAACAATTTTGCACCAACCTCAAACCTTTCACCACAAGTTCTCTCGCAAGATGAGGTCTTTTTACCCAAGAATCAACAACTCCTTATGGTTCTGGACAAGGTATTTTTTTCCTAGTTCCCCAATAGACTTTCCTTAGTCGCATCTCGCTTTCCAAGGTTTACCAATGGCAATACCTTAAGATTTTTCCTATTTTTCATAAAAGCCTGCTTCCCTTTCCATTAAAGGCCGCCTTTTTCCCATGGTTCTTTATTCACCATTTCTCAGTGTGTTTTCCACACTTAGTGATTTAATATATTTTATATTTTTCAGAAAAGCCTGCTTCCATTTCCATTAAAGGCCGTTTTTTCTCCATGGTGAATAAGTTCTTTATTCACCATTTCTTAGTGTTTTTTCCACACTTAGTGATTTAATAAATTTTATTTCCTTTTAGTCATACTACCTAGGGATTTTTAGGATTAATTTTAGGTAAGTTTATTTTGATCCTATCCATCCACATTAGTTTCCATATTTGGATAATGATTTCATTAACTCAATTTTATTTTCGAAGACAATTTCCATTTTACTTTTATTATTAAAATTTATTACATCACCAAATTCACTTTAAGTTTACATTAGTTTCCATATTTGGATAATGATTTCGTTAACTCAATTTCCATTTTACTTTTATTATTAAAATTTATTACATCACCAAATTCACTTTAAGTTTACTATGACTTTCTGGCCATCACAACCAGAAAATTTCATTCTAAACAAAGAATATTTACATAAGCTTAGAGGGGTATTACAATCCAACAATACCAATAAAAATTTGGGCATTGCGTTAGTGCATGTGTTTAGAAGAAGGGAAACAATGTACAAATAACACCAATTTTGTTTTTCTTGATATTGATCTATCTTCGTGAATACATTATACACCTATGCTTTAAGAACAAGTCACAAAGTGGACTAAAGGAGTGTTTCTCTGTATTCAAGTGGATTATTATACTCACATAAATGGAACAATATGAATGTCGTGACAAGTGCCTCCTTCTAGCTCATAGTCTACTTTGATTATATGTCTTCTACTCCAAATCAATTGCAATTTCTTGGTAAGAATAACCTTGAGAAGGGGAAGAATATTGTGGAATATGACTTAGAAAATGTGAAAAGTAAATTCTACAATCTGAAGATAAGGGTGATATAAAAAGAAGTAGAATTAAGATAATTAAGAGAACCTCGAGAAGGGGAAGAATCTTGTGGAATATGATTCACAAAATGTGTAAACTAAATTCCACAATGTGAAGATAAGGGTGATATAAAAAGAAGTAGAATTAAGATAATTAAGAGAAAAATTGCCTCAGATAAGGGAGCAATTGCACATAACAAGAGGAGAGAAATATAATACTTAGCGGAGCAAGCTACCCTTTTAGACACCTCGCTACCCAGAAAAGCACAACTTTAGATCCTTTCTATAGGATAATATATAATAATATTTAATGCATTCTATATTTTCAAATGTAAATGGATATGCTATATAAATATTGCAGCAAAGTCTACAGACTTTAGGTAAACTCACCAGAATTTTGTTTATTAGTCTTAGATAGTAGTAGTGAGGAATTACGAATATAGAAATATTGTATATACATATAGATAATAATTATGAGGAAAAATGAGAAATAACATTGTAATTCGTGTCTAAACTATCTCATGGTGCACAAATAAATCCATAGTAACTATTAGCATTTATTAAGTCATAGGTATATACCAATAAGTTTGTATCAGAATGGGAGCTTCTTAGACTCTTTGAGAATGATGACATTCAATTTTCATTCACCAGGTAGTGCTTATTGTTATTATAGGATATGCAAGTTACAAGCAGCCCCTTATAGTATATTTCAATATTTTGCATAGTCAAGGGTCCTTTGATTATCTAAATTTGGTTTGTCTTGAAAAACATATAATTTCACTAGAAATCCTTGGCTTGGATTAAACAATGCTTGTTAAAAGAGTGCACACGTTTCTTAGCATTTTATGTACTCTTGTGTAGGTAGACTACATAGACACGATGTGATTTGGTTGACATATGACAATTTTCCATTCCAATTTAGTTTGATTAACAAACCAAGCATGTAAACATAGATAATTTCCACCAACAATATGATGACGATAACATGGAAAAAGTGAATAAGATATGAGACATACAATTAGATCTTATAACACAAATATCATATATGACAACAAGAAAATCAAGGTCAATGTTGGTTCAACAACCTCAGTGAGGCAACTAGCCTAATGTAGGAGAGTAGAAGTTCAAAGTTGAATCTGTGAGACACATGAAAAAGAGAGAAAAAATATTTGAATGAACAAAAGCCATTTACCCTGCTATAACAAGTTCCATATCATTGAATTGTTAGGGCACAAAGAATATGCAGTTCTCTTTGGATTTGAAGCATGTCATAGAACTATAGCCAACCATTTATTTCTTAAAAAAAATTGAAACAACTAATGGAAAATGTAGTAATTCCACTTAGAACACAAATTGTAATAGTCAATATTTCATTATTCATCTTCTCAATCTTCAACTTACTGTTCTTTAAAAAATTTGATGATAATATGCTAAAACATTGTTATAATTAATCGTTCTATGGAAACTTACAACTCTTTTAAGGTTGAGCAAATCATTCCTTCCATTGACATGTGCACCTCCCACGTCTTCCAACCGTATGCCAAGCTTTGTTAGCTTGAGAGTCGTATAAGAACCATCTCCAACACCATCATGTAGAATTTTTCACTTCATAATAAGAGTACCTTGAACAACCCCAAAAGGCATAATTTAATGAGGACAATATGGAACCGAATAACAAAAGAAAAGCATTGTCTATAAGCCAATGTTTTTGTTGTCCTAAACGACTCTAACTTGAAAGGTTGACTATTTTTCTTCCTTCTATTCAAAAGCATCCAACTTAGCCTTATGTTGTTCCAAATCTCTCTCCAAAGTTTCCCATATCTCGTTTCCCTCTCAAGAGATCTGATTGGTGGAAACCTTTCTGTGAAGGATATATTGGCCTCTCTCTCTTCACTCTCGGTTTTATCAAAACTACGTAGACACAATGTGATTTGGTTGATATATATGAAATTTTTTCTCATATCAATCAATTACTTCTCTAATTCTTGAAAATAAGGTGCGCCATTAACATCATAATAGGAATGCAAGAAGAAAACACATGTAAAAAATAGTAAAGATGTATTTTACAAATATACATAAGATATATTCTTTGGAAGAATGTGGTAGCAGAATGTGGATGAGAGACAGTACATCAGTATCAATGGGTGGAGATTACCATACATGGTGTGAACAAGGGTGCTCAATAAATATGGAGTTACATTTCACAAACTCAAATAAAGAAAAATCTGACATCAAAATTTTAAGAAAATAATCATAATCAAAATTAATGATTATAATTAAGATTGAATTAAGGAATCCATTCTTGTTAGATATTCAAATATTATCCTTCGATGTAATCTCAAAATTGAAACAATATTTAATCTATAAATTTGATCTAACATCCATTACTACATCGAAATTTCACACCACTATTGCCAAAACAAAATTTGGCATTTAAGGTTAACATGCAAGGGCACTCAGGAAAAAACATTTGGTGTCCTAATTGATTTGTAGCTCTCTTTTTTATTTTTCTGTAACTCTAATTTTCAGGATCCATAGATCGTTTCTGAAAGAAAGCTTCAGATAAAAGAATTGAAACCCTTTTATTCACTTTCACTAATAAATCCCAAATCTTTTACTTGTGACGCTTAGGAATGTGGCCTTCATCAAGACTTAAAAGACCTGTACTCCTTGTAAGGTACCCTCCTATCTACATTGTCTGTTCAAAGTTTTTTACATTTTATTCATGGATGAAAGTGTAAAACAAAGAGTAGCTTAGTATCAACACACTTTCCTTCTTATGACACTCATGTAGCATTTTTATGTAGTAAATATTACAGACCTATCTAATGGGTGCTTTACATGACATAGACATTACAGATCCTCTAAAATGCGACTCCCTTGTTTTGAAGTCTCTTATTGGGCTCAAAATATCAACGAGAATGCTAAAATTCCACTTTCAAAACTCCCTTTGCCTTGTATGGAGTATGCTTTTGGGGTCAATGATTAATTGTTTGCAACTGGAAACAATCCCAGATAACTTTATAGGAATCTTATAATCATGAGTGGTTTTCTTGTCCCAGGAGCATGATAAATAACACAACCTTGAGCACAATTACTATGTGATGATGCCCCCATTCCATCTGGGATTAATGAATCATCATTGTTTCTCCATAAGAATTCAAATCCCATTTTTTGGTGAGAATTCATTTTCTCTTTCAATTTTGGAATTATTTTCCATGCAGAATTGGGATTCTCATACAAATCATGAGATTGGAGGGATGGGAATCCCTTTAAGGAATCAAAATGGGAATTACCATGTCTCAAGAGAATCACCCTTAAACATAACGTATGATAAAAATGAAATGCTAGTAAAGAAACAAAATTGAATAAATTTTTTACTTTCGTCTTCTATGCTATTGTTTGCTATCCTACCCCCTTATGGTGTTTCCTTTGCAACATGTGGTGTAATTTCTAGTTATACTTGTAGTTTAACTAATATATGATATAAGATTTAGTCTGACTATTTTTCTTGTTAAAATGTCATAGTTTTTTAAATACTTGAGTTTAAGTTGTTTAATCTATAGAATTATAGTTACCTAAATATTTTTAAAGAAGTTGAATTCATTAATGCATTCAAAATTGAATTTTAAACATAAAAAAATGACAATATTAATCTTACTTGAAATTGTATAGGGTCCAAGGAAGAAAACAATTTTGTTTCTAAATTAGACTATTCCATATCTAATAAAGAAACAATACATTTAACTTAATCTCAAAAACATATTAAAAATCTACTTTAATTTATACAAAATAATTCAAACTATTACATTACCTTTAAATGATTTATTTAAGTCTTAAAATATTACATTCTAATATAATTAGTTTTACAAAAATTAATTCTTAAATAAAATTTAAACTTAATATTAATTTAATTTAGTTTATATAATAGATTACCATTTATAAAAAAAAGTATAACTACTATAGAATACTTAACATATGAACTTTTCATTTCTCTTCTTTAATTAATATATATTAAACTAGCAATTACACCAAATGTTGCAAAAGAAATGTCATCAAGCATAAATTTGAGAAGAATCATGACATATAGAAGATCATTGAATATAAAAATCAGTATATAATATGACACTCGAAAGCTTGATCAAAAGATTAAAGCCTTTTACCATTTTCTCACAAGGTGATTGGATTTTAATTTACTTGTCCTTGCTTAACTTATTTTTTGCATTTGGACTCCTTTGTGACACAAGAGGTTTATTCAATGATTTTTTTTCCAAAATGAAAAATTCAAAATTTACCATTGGATGAACTAGTTTAAAATACAACTATGAAATAAATATATCAATAAATTTAGTTAATGATATAACAAATTTATACTCTTTGATATTAAGGAAGTGCATCTTTCATTGAAAATTGAATAAATATCCTTTTTCATGTAGTATATGATGATATTGAGTAGGTTGAATTCTTAGGTCCAATCCTTTCAAGTAAATGAATCTCAGAGAAGTGGATCTTTCATTGAGGATTGATTAAATAATTCTATTAGTTGGCATGGAAAATTTAATTCACTATTCCTAGGTAAAATGGTGAACGCCTATAGTAGCAACCATGATCTTTCCTTTATCTAGCATGATATTCTATGAGACTTGGCTATGTATTTGACTAGGTAGGGGCCTATAAATAAACACAAAATGATTTTATGCCACAGAAAGAATACGCTATTCCCAAAAGTGGAAAAAGGTTGCGAAGTGTAAATTTGGTACTAAGATTGTTTCCTTCCACACAAGTTTGGTACATATTTATGTCTCCTCTAGTAGTCATTCTGACCATTTTTCACTATTGAATTGTCTCACTTTATCAAAATCTTGTAGTGTTTTACATTCTACCTACATTTTTGTATGTAGGTTCAACAGAGGATAAGGATTGATCTTATACATAAATTTCATAATTACCATTAATTTACTTGAATAGAATGCTCGATACATGAAAAAAATGAAAACAAAAATAAAACTCTACATGTGGATTTTTGTACCTTCTCTCCTTCAAGAAAATAATTATCAATTTATGCTCCACATTGTTCAATCTACATTGTTTTGAAAATTTAAGAGCTTGAACCATGTTTCATGGGGATCCATCTTAACTAAGACAAGGGAGTCAATCCCATGAATATGATTTGAAATTTTATTATATGTAGGTTATAATTCTTGGCAAGGAGTATTCGCTATGTCATATATCATGATATTGAGTAGGTTGATTGTCTAGGTCCAATCCTTTCACAACATAGCAGTAGTAGTACAATCTTAGGAATGGATGAATCATGAGAAAGATTACTCTTACATAAAGGAAAGTATGGGTTTACAATACCCCCTGAATGTTTTCACAATAAGTTGGGTTAAGTTTTGTTGCATTAAAAACTTGATGTTGTTTCTTAATAAATGGTTGATTTGAGACTAAAAGACTATTATCATACAATATCGATAATGGGTGGAGTGTCGGCTTAAAATATTTTTGAGAAGAATTTAATCACATTCAAAGAGTATTTAATCTAAAAAGAAGGTTATCAATTTCTCTCATTTATTTAGTCTACAAAACCTAGATTACCAATATGAATAACACAAACAACTTGAATTTAAATACAATAAAAAGTCGTAAATTTGACTAATAAATCATCAAAAATAGTTTCCAAGTTCACGTCAACTAAAAAAAACTATTTCTAACTATTTATTTTGTACCTCATACAGATTATTCATCGAATATACGAGAAACTATGAACCTGACTCAAAATCTTCTCAATTCCATTAACATTGGAACATTATAGAAGAGTTTTGCTTCCCTTTCCTTCTTCAACTACTTTTTTTTTTCATTACAAGTTTCTACTTCGTCATCATGTACTGTAGAGAAGTCTCATATGTACAAAAAGATAAAAATATTATTTCTAATTAATTCTAGGAAAGAATGGGAGCATGTTGGAGCTTCTTTTTAGGGATATGTAGCTCAATGAGGTTTTCCAAAAGTGGAATTCCAATGGATGTTTAACCAATTGAGTGAAATTTAGATCAAATTGGGGAAGACAACAAAGACCATGAGGTGAACAATGAGCGAGTTGAGCTGGAGGATCCATTTGAAGATGTTTTTGACTCATAAAATAAGCTCCTCGAGAAGTATAATTAAGGTTCTCCCTTCAAACGTAAGATATAAAATGTGTTCACGTCCATCATGTTCCTCCATTAATGAATATGACCCTATGCCTAAAAAGTGCAATAATGTTAAATTTGTTCTTGAAATATGAAGCATAAAAAATAGTTTATTTTCTCAGCAATACTTTGTAATTAAAGTCGCGAGGAGAGTGATTATATGAAACATGATGAATGGGTGAATTTTGATGTATTGATATTGGTTGCAGATATTTATAATTTATTCCACAGTTTCTCAAGCCAACTCAGTTACATTTTAGACGCAAATTCTTACACAATAATATCCTCATTTCAATTTCATCATTTAGGCTAATATTATTGTAATGAAATTAATTTTTCATACGATTTTTGGTACATGTTTCAATTTTTAGGGTTTCGTATTTTATATTAATACTACAAATCAATAAAAGTGTCCTCACTTTAATTTAAATCAAATAAAGATCTAAAAAAATTGAATGTTATTGAAGAAATATCAATGAAAAGTTTCAAATTATGTTAACTACTTTATTTGTTGTTAATTACTTTTACTAAGATGCTTCCTTGGTGATGGACCACTTGCTGGCTCTAATGACAGTCTTTCCAATTTGATTACAATATCTTCAATATCCGGCTCTCTCTCCTTTGGATCTTTCCTCAGATCATCAGTCATTAAACTAATAAATTCATTCCCTTGTGAAAGTTCGTAAGTCTCTCAAATTAAACCAGATTGAATTCATTAGACAAATGCAAGCCCAACTATGTATAAGAAGCATATGAAACTGCCTGCACTAATTATCTTACCATGCATTTATAATTCATAGGAAATATAATTCATAGGCAATATATAATTATGCGCACAACAAGGAGATAGAAACCTTATAAATAAACTACCACAGCTAGACAATAAATCTGCTATATGAATCGCTTCACACAATTATTTCAATGCGCATACCCGGTCTTGAACTGAACAATACAAACAATATATGGTAGAATCGCTGCACACAGCTATTTCAATATGCACCAAAACTCTCCACAAACCGGCTGTCATGAATCTTATGGACAGTGCATACAGCCCCGAAGTTTATATACACATGTCCTTGGAATTTATGCCACTTTACTAAATCGATCCAAAGCAATTAACTGCGTTGTTCATATGAACAATACACGGTGATTATATGCAGGTTTAGATATAGAACACATGAATTTCATCCAAAAACCATATTAAAACTGTTCAACCATAAAAAACTTCTACGATTTTAATTATCTCCATCAACAATACAATCTTCAGTTCATTACCTGAGAAGAACAGTTCATACAACAATAGTGGGCGCCTCCGCTTGCGGCCAATCCCTTTTTTACTCATAATGTATATCTTTATTTACTACAAAAATGACTTTTTACCCGATAATTTAAGATTTTTACCATTTAGCAAGTTTTATTCTCCATGCTAATTCTACTTTTAAAGAAAAGATGGCATGTTTTACTTTTTTCCCTATTTTTAACTGGAAAGAGCAGGCGTTTTCCCATCTAACTGGAATGCACCTGCATCAGACTCCCAAGGTTGAAAATGATCATGATCTCCTGATCATGCGTTTTAGTCCTTGTTCTTGTCTTCCAGGGTTCCACACTTTGTTCTGCAAGTTATCATTTGTTGTTGCTTGCTGCTTCTCTCCAGGTCTCCATATTTTATGTTGTCTTGCTCCACTAGCTGCACTTTCATAATCTATCTCTGTTTTCATCTTGCTGCTACTTCCGCTGCTTCTCTTCCTTTCTGATGTTTTCCGCTGAGATGCTTTTAACATGATTCTTCTGATGAGCTCAATTTCTTTGTTCAATAATTCTTCAAACTATTGATTTCTTGCTGCCTGCTGAGCTAAGACGACTTACTCAATCTGTCCTGTTACCTGCTGACTTCTCGCTCTTATTCTTGTTTCTGTTCCGACTGCCACCCGATCATCCATACCCTCTTGTCTTCTCGAACATAAAACTTCTTCTCCCTGCATTTTCCTACTCAACTGAGTCAAATATTCTGCAACAATACCTGCATTCACAAAATACTGGTTTGAATAAAAATCATAAGGCATTAATGCCTTGTATTCCTTTGCCAGCATTTCAGTATACTTTTCTGAATCCTCCACTATCAGCACATCAGTATGCTGATCCAAACTTCTCAAAGAATCCTTTGAAGAATTCTCAAGACTGTTGACCAGTCTTTCTCCCATGTCATCTTCTTCCATGGCAATTCCCTGTACTTGTTCACTGTATAGACCTCTTCCATCTGCTACATTTTCCCTGTCATATGCTAGATTCTCCAGCCAGTATTCCAACAGTGCAATTTCTTTGTAGCATTGTTGAAGCATCACATCATGATTTACAGTCCCTGCATTCATGCACAACTTGTCAGTTTGAAAACTACAAGTTTTAACAGTCTCACTTGTTGTTTCGGATACCAGTTCTTCCAGTTGATCCTCTTCTTCATTCGCATGAACTTCCTCTTCCAACTCAGCTGCTCTGAGTTCTTCCTGTTTCAACTGTACATCCACTGTCTGCTCCAAGTATTCCTTTCCTGCAAATAACATAGTTTTTGGATCAGTCTTCTGTCCCAGTCCATCTTCTTCTTGTAGAGGTAACAATGTATGATTGACACCATCTTTTCCAAACTTGTAGGTGTTTCTCTTCCCATCATGCATGGCTGCTCTATCATGTTTCCAAGGTCTTCCAAGCAATATGTGACACACTTCCATAGGCATCACATCACAAACAATTTTATCTTTGTACTTGCCCACATAGAATTCTACTTCACACTGTTCACTTACCAGGAGTTGATGTCCCTTTTTCAACCATGACACTTTGTAAGGTGTTGGATGCTTCATTGTCTTCAGCTTCAATTTCTCCACTACTTCTGTAGAAACCAAATTATCAGTGCTGCCACTATCAATGATCATCTAGCAACATTTCCCTTGGACTTTACACACTGTCCTGAATAAAGCCTTCCTTTGTGCCGGTTCAGTCATCTCCTTTGCTGTCTTAAGTAAAACATTATTAAGTACCAGAGATTCTCCTCTTTCTGGTGTATTCACTTCTTTTGTTACTACTGCCACTGGTGCCTCTTCCTCAGCTGGAGCAACAATTGCATTCCTCTGCTTTATGTCTGCACTCTCTGGGCACTCAAAAGCTCTGTGTCCCAGCTTATGGCATCTGTAGCATCTTATTTCTCTGCCTCCTCCTCTACCTTCTCTACCTCTAGAAAAACTCCCTCTGCCTCTTGCATCAACTCCTATGGATGCATGCTAGATTGAGCTACTGCTAGCTCCTTGACTTTCTTTTCCTCTGAAAGTCCCTCTCCCTCTGGCAGACTGCTTCCTCATGAGTTTTTCCTCCGCTTTCAGTGCTATCTGATAAGCTTCCTCTACTGTTTTAGGATACAGCAGACTTATCTCATCTTGAATGTTCATCCTGAGGCCATTCATATATCTAGCCACCCTCTCATCTGTATTCTGGGTTTCTCTAGCTCTTATGCTCACCTTATAAAACTCTTCTGTATATTCTTTCACTGTTAAAGCTCTCTCTCTAATATTTTGTGTTTGTCTAAATAATGTTTGCTGATAATTACTGGGCAAAAACTTACCTTTTAACTTCGCGACCATTCTGCTCCAATTCTTGATTGGCTGCTTACCCAGTCTCTTCCTTTCCTCCTGCACACCATCCCACCAAAGCGTTGCATGGCCTATTAATTTGGTGACAGCAAACTTTACGTTCTTCTCATCTTCCATTTCTTCATAATCGAAGAATTTCTCCATGCTATTAATCCGGTCGATCAGTTATTCTCGATTTAGTCCTCCTTGGTATACTGGTACTAATTAGTTCCATGGCCTAGCTGTGGATTTCAATACTGACTGAAAGAACCTCATCTCAGGAGTAACCTCTACATTTTCCTCCTCTGTAGCTTCAATTTTTGGCTCACTGACATCTCCATCATCTATGTTTCTGCCTGAGATTAACGCGTCCAATCTAGCTCGCAGCTCTTCTATATCTTCCCTCAATTCGACATTCTTAGCAGGTCATCCTCTTCCACCACGTCCATGTCCTCATCCTCTTCCAACCCTGAAATCCATCCTTCTATTGCTCCTGAGATTTAATTCAACACCAGTTGCTGGCTTTGATACCACTAATGATGGACCGCTTGCTGGCTCTAATGACAGTCTCTCCAATTTGATTACAATATCTTCAATATCCGGCTCTCCCTCCTTTGGATCTTTCCTTAGATCATCAGTCATTAAACTAATAGATGCATTCCCTTGTGAAAGTTCATAAGTATCTCAAATTAAACCATATTGAATTCATTAGACAAATGCAAGCCCAACTATGTATAAGAAGCATATGAAACTGCCTGCACTAATTATCTTACCATGCATTTATAATTCATAGGCAATATATAATTATGCGCACAACAAGGAGATAGAAACCTTATAAATAAACTACCACAGCTAGACAATAAATCCGCTATATGAATCGCTGCACACATCTATTTCAATGTGCATACCCGGTCTTGAAGTCAACAATACAAACAATATATGGTAGAATCGCTGCACACAACTATTTAAATATGCACCAAAACTCTCCATGAACCGGCTATCATGAATCTTATGGACGGTGCGTACAGCCCCAAAATTTATATACACAGGTCCTCGGAATTTATACCACTGTACTAAATCGATCCAAAGCAATTAACTACGCTGTTCATATAAACAATACATGGTGATTATATGCAGGTTTAGATATAGAACACATGAATTTCATTCAAAAGCCATATTAAAACTGTTCAACCATCAAAAACTTCTACGATTTTAATTATCTCCATCAACAATACAATCTTCAGTTCATTACATGAGAAGAACAGTTCATACAACAATACTGGGCGCCTCCGCTTGCGGCCAATCCCTTTTTTACTCATAATGTATATCTTTATTTAGTACAAAAGCGGCTTTTTACCCGATAATTTAAGATTTTTACCATTTAGCAAGTTTTATTCTCCATGCTAATTCTACTTTTAAAGAAAATATGGCATGTTTTATTTTTTTCCCTGTTTTTAACTGGAAACAGTAGGCTTTTTCCCATTTGAATGGCATGCACCTGCATCACTTGGTACCTTGGTGGCCTTGTAAATAATTTAATATGGTGAAGAGTAAGATATTGCGTTTTTTCAAAATTTGTGAATAAAGATCATAATAAAATGAGGATTTCAAGGATCCATGGCATTGATTTCCAACTTATAGAATCTAAAATACCAAAATCCACTCTATGTCATTCACAATAGATTTAGCAAAAAAAAAAGGTAATATTACTAGCCTAATGTGGGTTGTAGTATAACTGGGTCTTGATGAAGTGAGTATTATCTAGTAAAAAAAAATCATGATGAAGCACTTTGTGTGCCAAATAATACAAATATTCTCTTGGCCCATGCGAAAAACAATAATATATATCAATCCCTCTGGATTCTAAGAGGGCATGCCTCGAAGAAATGGTAAGAAGTGGTGAGAATAAATTGCCATGTATTCATGTAGTATAATGAAATTATCCTTGAATCAATAGACATGGATCAAACATTCACATATATACATGCAAAACTATGATTTCAAAAGTAATTGATGTAAATGCACATTCATAAACATTGTTATAAATTATTTCAAACTCAACTATCATAACATGAAATTCAAAAATTTCCAAAGGCACAAGATATGAATGATCTAACCATGTTCTTTGTGTACCAAATAAAGGTAAATGAAACCAGAAGGGAAAATTGAGGTACTATAAGTAAACCCTACCAAAAATCATTCTTGTCGAACCCCTCTTAGGTTTTCCTACATTCATTGTAGCACAAATCCCTGATTCCACAAAAGAAATGTATTTTAAACAATAGTTTTGATAAAAGAAATCATTGCATGGATAATTTTATTAACAATCCAACCAACAAAACATCCCCAACATTGAATCAACCACTTTGTAAAAAATTATAAAATGTCAACCGTTTCAAGTGTTTCGCTTCCCTTAAGTCTTCCCGAATTGAATTAGCTAGTTTATAAAGCATTTTAAAGTGTCAACGAAGTAACATTGAATTTTAATGGAGCATTGTTGGGCCTTGAAATTGTCATTCACTTCCATTACAGTTTCACTTATATTTCCATATTGTCATCTTCACTCCACCTCTATTTCATTACATTTTCCCTCGTTTCATTGCATTTACCTTACCATTATCATTATTGGGTCACATATATGTTTTTCCAAACTTTATTAGTTCTTAGCATTTTTAAGTGAATTTATGGTTACGAATTAGAAAATAATCTGAATATGCTAACACCTAACAAGTGGGATGAGATCGTTGACATGTGTAGGTTAAAAGGAAGCTTCTAAAAGACCCTTATGTGGCTTCCCAAAACCAAATTCGAATTTGAGTAGAGAAGATCATGGGATCATGAGGATATGTGTCTTATCATTTTCTATTTGTATTAAAACTCTAAGAAGACATTGTGTCCTATCATTTTCTATTTTGATTGTAATTGTATAGATATAGGGAGAGATTCATGGACTCTTATTAATGAGATAATTTCTTATCGTTTTGTATAAATAGGAGAAGTTTTCTCCTATCATTTTAGATGTGAAAAGTTGGGAAAATGCTCTTGTTTTGAATATAGAATTTGGATTTGGCACCGTGCTCATGAGTGATGTTCACATTGATTTGGTTATTCTTGCATTTGGAGCTTCTCAACTTTCCATCCCTTATGCTTTTGGATTGGCCACCTATAATGTGTGAGATTTATTGTTTTTCATAGATTAAGATTTCTTGTTTTTCATATATTAATATTTATTGCTTTCATAGATTAAGATTTACTCCTTTCATATCTTTTCCTATGTGAGAGGTTAAGGGTGATTGTTATTATCTGCTTTTATAGATTAAGATTTATTTATTTGATATCTTTTCCTTTGTGAAAGGTTAAGAGTGATTGTTTTTATTTTTTTTCATAGATTAAGATTTATTTATTTCATATATTTTCCTGTGTGAGAGGCTAAGAGTGATTGTTTTTAATTCCTTCATATCTAGAGGTTAAGAATTATTGTTTTTGCTTTCATTTCATATCATGTGGTTTTTATTTTTCATTTCATAGGATCCTGATTTGATAATGCACACATGATCCCTTAGAGTAGATTTTATTTTTGAAAGAGTGGTGTGCTTTCGAGTTCCCGCAAGTGTGGTAGATTAAGACTTCAATTCCTGCAAGTGTGGTAGATGAAGATTTGAATTCGTGCAAGTCTGGTAGACTAATATTTCAATTCCAAACGTTCTACTATAGTTTCCTTTGAAATGATTGTTGAATTAGAATAGGTGAATTTTGTTTGTTGTTATTGAGTTTAGTAGCTAGATTGATCTAAATTGGAAGTTAATTTCTAGCATATATAGTGCATGCATGCTTCGCAAGTTTTACGAAACCCCCGGGTTGAGAATTAAATGATAGGTAATTAGTTTTCCTCAACATTTTGGTGTCATTTCTAGGGAATTGTGCATAGGAACTAGCTTTTAGTTTAGAATGTATTTTATTTGTTTTTTTTACTAAACATTTATGGAAAAAGGGTATAGAATGAAACTCAAAGACTGCATTGAGGAATCGTATCCAAAAGCGGTTATGCCACAATATTCATCAATCCTTCAAGAGATCCTTGCAGAATAACGGAAAGGTAAAGTTGTTTTTGCATATCCTTACAAACAATTAGGTACATTTTTGAAATTTGGATATGAGCATTTGAAAAATTCTAATCCATAAATGGCTTCATTGGAAGCATGAATATACTTGAAAAAAAAAAATAGATAGGAAAAATAAAAATATTTTTTTATAGTTCTTAGAATAAATTTGATGTTTAATGGTACAATAAGAACCACCCATCTACTAACCCTTGGTAGGAAAAAATTGCAATAAAACAAATGGTTGAGAACAAGGAGCACAAGAGAAGATCACAAACGATAATTTAAGGTATGAGATCAAGCCTTTTGATTTTATTTTTGCAAAATTTACAAAGGAATCGATTAATAAAATCTTGACTATGTTAACAAAATAAATCTCTCAACTATGCTCTCCTTTTGCACTTCGTGTGACTTGGAGGATCAAAAAATTATTTTTTTTTGTTAGTATATCATAAAAATTATTTAGCTATTGAAAGAATTGCAAATTCATGTGCAAAAATCCTTACGTCTGTAATGCAAGAGTTTTCTACGGGATTACAAAAATGACGCTGTTAGATTTCTTCAGAGCACTATCCCATCTTTTATCTCATTCCAGGTTTCAAGTCCCCCAAAATTGTCTATCGGATGATTGACATAGTTAGATCTTCCATTTTCCTTTGCTCGAATACATCCATGCACCCACAAGCCCAACCTTTAAAACCTACAAATGAAAAATCATCGGAACATTTCTAGAAAATGTAGCAGCGTAAACACATGATTTTAAAACACAAATTCTCAGCAAAACGAGGAAAATTTCACAAAACTGAGAGATGGGTTTTCTCTGGAATGGGCACAATTAGGTAACATGTAAGCAATTTTCTGGATTTTGCAACCATTTAGCAAAAATACAAAATTGATTTTTACAGAAGACATAATTGCCAGAAAGTGTAACTATCTTGACACCCGATTTTAAAATGAATTTTCTAAGCAAACTAGGGTGAATACGAAAAAATAGGGACATGTTTTTTTCTAGAACAAGATGAGTTAAAACCTAGAAACTATTCCCTAAGATTCCTAACCGTTTGGGAGAAAATCATGATTATTCGGGACTGTGTTTGGTTACTGCGTGAGGAAAACAGATTAATTTTTATGCACGAGGTTTTCATGACAATAACACATTTAATTCATTAAGACTTCCGATCAAACAATGAATCTTGCTCCTCCTCAAAATTTCAACAGATTTACCCTCCTTACATCCATGAACACTTGGAAGAAATTTCTAACTTAATGTTGCAACCATGTCTATACTTTTTTCATCACGTGTGAGTGTAGTCATTAAGTGATTGTGTTTTGAATGCTATGAAGTGTGAATACACAATAAGTGAATTCAAAATTATGGTTGATCTATTAATATGAATTGTGCCAGGCATGCAAATATCGACTAATGTGATATGTGGATTTCAGGAAAAGCAAAGGAAGATAATTTCGAGACCACTACTAATCTGATCAAAGAATACAAGTTTCTACATATTCACATTTCACAGTTTTATCCAAGGTCAGGAACACCAGCTACTAGAATGAGAAAGGTCCCTACTTCTGAAGTAATGAAACGAACAAGAATAATTTTCAAAAATTGAGTGAAAGAAATCATTTTATTTGGGAAAAAAAGAAATTAAAAAAAAAATTGTCATATTAATACATATGCAATCAATTTATTGAAGCAATTTATAAGACGAAAAATACTTGCAAACTTTGATTGAAATAATTTTTTGTTTGTAAAAGTACTTTTTCATATTTTTGTTGCTTCAAATATTTTTGACGACATGTTATTTTTGCTGCACAAATGATGATTCAATAATGGCTTGCGAAACAATTAGAAAATTATTCAGATGATTTATGAACATTTGGCATTAATATTTTTGTTGTGTGTTTTTCTATAACATTTTAACTTGCAGGGCACAACAAATATTTGTGATGTCAATCATTTTACTGATCACAGTGCGTGAATTCATCCGACAACAAAGAGTTAATTTAATTTTCATGGTTATTTTTGAAAAATTGATTGTGATCAATATCATGAGTTGGACTGAATATAACACTTTTTCATTTTCCTTAGTCTATTTCATTTGACATTTTGCGTAAGAATCAGAAAGGAACTGATCATTTCTTTTTGAACACACTTATGTTTTTTATGTCAAGTTTTTTTTGTAGGTTTGGGATGATCGAATTATCATTAAAGAAAACTAATTGTGCATACAATTGGTCTTCAAAGGACTGATTCCATGAGAAACATAAGAACAAGTCCATGTCCATATCCATCAAAACCATTACCTTTCCTCCCTTTTGAATTATAAATCCAACCAAGCAATTCAAATCAAGCCACAATCATTTTTCATAGCAAGAGTTAGTTTTTCGTTTTCCTTTATTCACATACACTTTCTACTTGACCCACAAATAAAAGCGAGAAGCTCATTTACATGCTTATTTCTCATTTTCATTATTATTTTGCATTGTCATCTTCCATTTTCATTTTTCCTTTCCTATCCTTTTTCATTTCACAAATAAACACTGCTTCAATGCAAATTATTGACTCCATAGTCGTTTGAGTCTAAATTCCTTGCAGAAAAACCTTGAGGTTTGGATGCCTTAATGGAAATTCCTCATGCCGATGAACAATGGGAATACATTAATGTCCCTTGTTCATCAGATCTTCTAGGTACTTGACAACATCAAAATTATTCATACTCAGTAAGATGTGTTTGGCATGTTGACTCTCATTGTCATCAATGGTGAGAGTTCTCATTTTGAATAGTGGCATCCATTAATGGCCACTAAGTCAACAATTTCCTTCTATGTTGAACATCAAAATATTTATTCACATAGCAGGAATTGTGCCAATGAGTTTTGAAGACATGAAGATTATCATTTTTAGCATTTTGGAGCAAATTTAGAAGATATGAAGCTATAGAACCAGATGGCAGTTGTAGAATTAGACAAAAGATGCAAATCAAATGAAAACTGCATAATCAAATAACAATTATTGAACCAGATGGAAGTATCAGAATCAACACTATTCTGCAGCAAATTCAACAAGCTTTAAAAAAAGAAAATAAAAATTCATCTTGACTCTTTTCTGCATGAGTTGTCTAGCCACTTGAAGAAGACTATGATCATAATTATGCACCCACAATAAATACAACTCATCCATTTCTGAAGGGTAACTGAAGGTATGCTATTTTCTTACTTTTTATCATAAAATTCCTTGAAAAGCTAGAATGATAATTTTTGGAAAAGAAACATTTCTCTTCCTCATCTCATAAAATTGCCAATATCATCAGTTGGGGGGGGAGGGCATGGGCGGGGGCGGTGGAATACATTCACATTCATATTTTTCCATATTCATATTACACTCAAAATCCCACATACTTTCAAAATATATTAACTATTACATTATTGTTATGAGCATACAAAGGCTTGTCAAAAGTACTAAAAAGGTAATTGTATACAAACACAAACATGGTTGTCACACAAGAACCAACTTTGATGTAATACAATAAAGATATACTTTGCAACAATAATAAAATTATTATTATGCAAAGTTCAAAAAAAAAAAATGAATGCAACAACAAAATGTGGTTGTAACACAAGAACCAACCATATTGCAATTTAACTAAAAGATTTTGCAGAAGTATGAAGTTATCAAATGATATCATGCAAAGTTAAGCCAAAGCTCTAGGATAAAAAGGAATTAATGTAATGGATTTTATAAGGACATGCAATAGCTTCAGTTGGAGGGTATGCTGGGCCTTGAAATTGTCATTCACTGCCATTACATTTTCACTTATATTTCCATCTTGTCACCTTCACTCCACCTCTATTTCATTAGTTTTTTCTCCATTTCATTACATTTACATTACCATTATTATTATTGGGTCACATTTATGTTTTTCCAAACTTTATTAATTCTTAGCATTTTAAAGTGAATTTATGGTTAAAAATTAGAAAATAATGTGCATATGCTTATACCTAACAAGTGGGATGAGATTGTTGACATCTGTAGGTTAAAAGGAAGCTTCTAAAATATCCTTATGTGGCCTCCCAAAACCAAATTCGAACTTGAGTGGAGAAGATCATGGGATCATGAGGATATGTGTCTTATCATTTCTTATTTTGATTGTAACTCTACAGATATAGGGAGAGATTCATGGACTCTCATTAATGAGATAACCTCTCATCTTTTTGTATAAATAGGGGAAGTTTTCTCCTATCATTTTAGATGTGAAAAGTTGGGGAAATGATCTTGTTTTGAATATAGAATTCAGATTTAGCACCATGATCATGAGTGATTTTCACTTTGATTTGGTTGTGCTTGCATTTAGAGATTTTCAACTTTCCATCCCTTATGCGTTTGGATTGGCCACCTATAATGTGTGAGATTTATTCTTTTATGTAGATTAAGATTTATTTCTTTCATAGATTAAGATTTATTTGTTTCATATATTTTCCTGTGTGAGAGGTTAGGAGTGATTTTTTTTATTTTCTTTCCTAGATTAATATTTATTTGTTTCGTATCTTTTCCTGTGTGAGAGGTTATGAGAGATTATTTTTATTTTCTTTCATAGATTAAGATTTATTTGCTTTCATATCTAGAGGTTAAGAATTATCGTTTTTTCTTTCATTTCATATCAGGTGATTTTAATTATTCATTTCATAGGATCCTGATTTGATAGTGCAAACATGATCCCTTAGAGTAGATTTCATTTCATGCAATTTAATTTTTGAAATAGTGGTGTGCTTTTCAATTCCCGTAAGTGTGGTAGGTTAAGACTTCAATTCCTGCAAGTGTGGTAGATTAAGATTTCGGTTCCTACAAGTGTGATAGATTAAGATTTCAATTCCAAACACTATACTAAAATTTCCTTTGAAATGATTTTTGAATTAGATTAGGTGAATTTGGTTTGTCGTTATTTGGTTTAGTAGTTATATTGATCTAAATTGGAAGTTAATTTCTAGGATATATAGTGCAATCATGCTTTGCAAGTTTTATGAAACCACTTGGTTGAAAATTAAATGATAGGTAGTTAATTTGCCTCAACAATCATCCAAGAGCAACCTAGAAGTTGGAGGTAGCTCAAATCACCCTATTGTTCAATCTCCATTCACTTCACTCTTAACTATTTCTCCTAACCCTCAACTTCATGCATTATGTAATGGAGGCATGTCCCAGTTATCTAATATTGTTAACAGATTGTAGTCTCAGTGCGGGCCTTGCCATATGTTTATTTGCTACAACCTTGAATGTATCAAGCACCATTGCTCTTGTAAATGGGTTTGTGGCTCTTAAAAGTTCTCCTAAGGGATACAAATGAGGGAAATATTTTGACACTGTCAATTAGCAGGATGAGATTACCCAGAGTTAATGGGAGCATCAAATTGGGATATTGTGCCTTTAAAAAAAAAATTGAACCTCACTCTTTTCAGGATTACAAGATTTCTCTACTTCTTTTGGATATCCATATGAAAAATATTGTTGTTAGGAAGGGTAAAGAAGTAACTTGTGTTAGACTAAGATATTGTATAACATGTTATTCGAATTTTCAGTAACTTGGTTTATGATGCTTCAATGAGATAGAAGATAAAAGTATACATTGCAATATGAATATTGTTTTGCATAAACAATACATGCCTTTGAGCATGTCGCAAATCAAGTCCCATCGAGCTATGAATTCTCAACCTAAAGCAAAATTAGAATATTGTCTATCTTGATTTTATAAAGTTATAAGATGCCTAAAACTATTGGAGTGGAGAATTCCCTACAACATATGAGTTTTCATATCAAGAGAACTTTCTTTTGATGCCTCCCCATGACAATATGTAGGGCATGGCTTTGGGGTGTAAAATAGAACTTGTTGGCTATCCTAGCTTGCCATTCAACCACTAACAAATTCACTATTCTCTATGTGATATAGGTATGATAAGTTGGTACTGATGGTTAGACGTTGAATGGGGAATCCATCCTACAAAACACCATTACAATGACACTGAGGAATGGCTCAATTAATGTTAAAATTTGATTTTGGCTTTCTCAGTTATTTTTGAGCCACAATTCATTGCACAAATAGATGTGTTCTACAACCTATGAGTATCATATTTACTTTTGAAAATAAATACAAAATATTATCTAAATAAAAGATAATGTCCACTATAATAAAAAATAAAAATTAATATACATATTTGTCTAAATTTAATTAAAAATGTTACCAAACTTCAATAACACCACTAGCACAATGTGATTGTTAGATTTATTGTTAATATTTTAATGCAATATCAAGATGTAAAAATATATTTCAATCTTATTATCAACTATAAATAAAATATTTTGAAATTTATGTGAAGTAACCATAATTATAACTTTAGAAAGACAAAAGTTAATTACACTTCAAAAAAACTTATATTTTCAATATTGTATGTGAGTAAGATGTTAAAAAATGGGAGAAAATAATGTTAATGATAACAAAATATTTCAATTTTCAAAGGAAATAATTGAAAGAAAATAAACCAATTGTTTTAATAAAATTTGTAATTCATTTAATTTAGAATAAAAAAAATTATATGTGACATTAAAAGAATATTAATAGTAATAATAAAATTCGATGTAGCTAATACATACAATATTTCAAATGGCTTCTTTTGAGCTTGAACAATAAACATGGATTGAACATTGACAATTGATTGTAAATATGTCACTAAAGAAAGTACATGGAAATTATTATTTGGGCACTGCTAATTACCTTTGCATTCAGAAACTTCACCCATAAGAGAGTGGCATTTTCCTTGAATTATTGATCTCCCTCTATTGTATAAAATTAGATTGAATACTGAAAAATGTGTTATCATTCACTTAAAAAACAAATTCAAATTTAGAAATTGGGCGGTCGTAATTACCTTTACTTGCAAGAAATTTCCTTGCAGTATATATTGTTGGTTTCCTTGAAGGGTCCATCTACCAAATTGATATTAAAGAGTTAAATTGTTTGAATGTTACTCATGAAAAATCACTCAACGGTTTCAGACTCTACTAATTATTTGATTGGTTGTTAATTAATTTTACCAAGATGTTTCCTTGGTACCTCAATGGCCTTGTAAATAACATAATTGAAACTTGTGGAGACTAAAGCATTGCATTTTTATTTTCAAAATTTATGAATAAATATTAGAATAAAAGAAAGGCCTTAAAAAAAATAAATCCCTTCAAGTTCAGTTTTTGTGGTCATGCAGTAAAATGCCCAAGTACTAAAAGTTTGGGTAGGTTTAATGAAAACAAAAACATTGACCTTAGAATTGGGTTTGAGTGGTTTGATTGAAAAATTATCTCACCCGCATTACATATAATGAAACACATTCAAGACATGTTGAATATTCCTTTGAATTTCTTCAAACTTTGGTGCAAGTGAAACAAAACCTGCTGCAATTCACTACAAAACATCCAAAATTCCACCAATCAGACCACAACTAAATGAATCTTAGAGAAGTGGATCTATTTTGAGCATTGATTAAATAATTCTTTTAGTTGACATAACAACTTTAATTCACTATCCAGAGTTGCCGTGGTGAAATCATAAGGTAGCAACCATTGGCTTTCCTTTTATTTAACATGATATTCTGTGAGACTTGGCTATTTATTTGACTAAATAGGGGCCTATAAATAAACGCAAAAATATTTTTATGCCTCATAAAGCAAACTCTATTCCAAAAAAGTGGGAAAAGGTCATGAAGTGTACATTTGATGTTGATATTATTTCCTTTCACACAGGTTTGATGCATACTTCTTTCTCCTCTCCTAGTCATTTTTGACCATTTTTTAATATTGAATTATATCCCTTGATCAAAATCTTGCACTCTTTTACATTCTTCCTACACATAATTTGATTCTGAATATGATAATTTATGCAATATTGTATGTAAGTACAATAGAGGAGAATGATTGGTGTCATACATAAATTTCATAGTTACTGCTAGGTTACTTGAAAAGATGTGTGATACATGAAAAACATAAAAACAAAAGCAAAATTATGTGCATTTTTGGACCTTCTCTGCTTCAAGCAAATAAATTTCAAATTCTGCTCCACAGTGTTTAATCCACATTATTTAGAAAAGTTATGATATTGTGCCATGTTGCATGGGGATCCATCTTACCTATGACAATGGAGTCAACCCCATGAAGCTTATTTGCAATTTTATTATATGTAGATTCTAATGCTTGGAAAAAAGAGTCGAATATGTAGTATATAATGATATTGTGCAGATTTAATGCCTAGGTACAATAGTTTCACAACATAGAAATAGCGATACAATTTTAGGAATGAATGAATCATGAGAAAGGTTACTCTTACATAAAGGAAATTATGGGTCTACCATACCCCCTAAAGGTTTTCACAATAAGTTCGGTTAAGTTTTCTTGCATAAAAAACTTGATATTATTTCTTAATCCAGGGGTGCTTTAAGCCTAAGAGACTATTATCATACAATATTGTTAATGAATGCACTGTCCACTTAAAGTATTTGTGAGAACAATTTAATCAAATTGAAAGAGTATTTAATCTACAAGAAAAATATTATCAACTTCTCTAATTTATTTTAATCTACAAATCCTAGATTGCCAATATGAATAACACAACTGACTTTAATTTCAATACAATAAAAATATAGAAGTTTGAGTGACAAAACATCAAAATTGGTTTCGAGGTTCATCTCAAGTAAAAAGTATTTTTTATGACTATTGATTTTACACCTCAGCTTGATGATTGCATCAACAATATGAGAAACCATGAACCTGGATCACATGCATCTTGATTCCATCAATATTGGAACATTACATAAGATGTATGTTTCCCTTGTCTTCTTAAACTAATTTTGTTTTTTTCATTACAATTTTCAACTCTATTATCAATTGTTGTAAAGAAGTCTGATATGTGCAGAAGGATAAAAATAATATTTTGAATCCATTCTAAGAAAGAACATGAGCATGTTCAAACTACTTTTGAGGGATATGTAACTCGAGGAGGTTTTCCAAAAGTTGAATTTCAATGGATGTCGAGCCAATTGAAGTAAACTGAGAACGAATTGGGGAATACTATAAAGACCGTGAGGTGAGGAATGAGCAAGTTGAGTTGGAGGAACCTCTTAAATATGTTTTTGATTGATATAATAATGGTCTGGAGAAGTTGAAATAAAGTTGGCCCTCGAATAGTAAGATACAAAATGTGTTCATGTCCAACATTTTCCTTCATTGATGAATTCGTCCCTACACCTCAAAAGTGAAATAAAGTTAAATCTATTCTTGAAATATGAAGCAAAAAAAATAATTTTTTTCTAAGAAATAACATAGAATTAGAAGTATCAAGAAGAGTGATTATATGCAACATGATGAATGGGTTAATTTTTATGCATTGAGATTGGTTACATATGTTTATACTTTATTCCGTTATTTTTGAAGCCAACTCAGTTGTATTTCGGACACAAATACTTAGATAATAATATCCTCAATTCAATTTCAGAATTTAGATTAATATTTCTATAATGCAATTTAGTTTTTATAGGCTTATCCATACATGTTTCTAAGGGTTTTGTCTTTTATATTAATATTGAAAATCATCAAAAGTCTCCTAGCTTCAATTTCAATAAAATAAAGAGTTAAAACTTTTGAATGTTATTGTTGAAATATCAAAGAATGACTTCTGACACTACTAATTGTTTGATTGGTTGTTAATAACTTTTACTAAAATGCTTTCTTGGTACCTCATTGGCCTTGTAAATAATTGAATATGGTGGAATTATAATGAAATTGAGGAATGGTTGAATTAATGTTGAAATTCAATTTTGGTTTAATCAATTATTTTTGAGTTGCAGTTCATTGCAAGGAAAAATATGTTCTAAAACTTACCACCTATCAGTATCATATTTACTTTTTAAAATAAGTATAACATATTATCTAAATAAAAGGTAATGTGAACTATAATAAAAAGTTAAAATGAATATAGATATTTTAATTAAATTATCTTATTTAATTTTTAAAATAAATATAACATATTATCTAAATAAAAAATAATGTCAAGTATAGTAAAAAGTTAAAATGAATATACATATTTTTCTAAATTTAATTAAAAATATTATAAAGCTTCAATAATACCACTGGCACAATGTAATTGTTAGATTTATTGTTAATATTTTAATGCAGTGTGTAAAAATATTTGATTCTTATTTTCAACCATAAATAAAATATTACAAAATTTATGTAAAATAACATAATTTTAACTTTATAAAGATAAAATTATTGCACTTGCAAAAAAAACTTATATTTTGAATTTTGAATGCTAATAAGATGTTAAAAAAAAGAAAATAATTTTAACCATAATACAATATTCATACTCAACCAAATAATAATTGAAATAAAAAAATTCAATTATTTCATAAAATGTATCATTTATTTAATTTTAATAAAAAACTTTTTTGACACTATATTTTAATAAATTATTAATAAATTGATATAAGTAATAAACAAATATTAAATAATATTGATATGTTTCAAAATATTATTAATAAAAAAAATATTTTATTAATTTGATGTAGATTTATTTTTGAAAAAAAAAAAAAAAAACTGAATTCAAAATATTTTGCAGTATTTTGCATCTCTCTCTACAATATCGTTGGTAAAAGACATGAATCACTGACTTCAAACATAGCAACATAAGTCTAATAACTTGTGTATATGTAGCAGTATCCCATCCTCCATGTCCATTAGCCCTTCCCGGCCTACTTCCAATGTAAAGCAACCTTTCATAAAACCGTGCAATCCCGTATACAGCTCAACAGCACAGTGAGATATATATTCCTCTCGAGTCTCATCCATCTGTAATGACCAAACATTTTACGTAAATAAATTACTTATTTATCCTGTGGTTAAAGATAAAACAGAGATTACTATTTTCTTGAATTGATGGAAATATTATGTGTTAAAAATTAAATAATATGAAATTGCATAATTATGTGTGCATGATAATTTCATGTGAAAAGTTATTTTTCTCTTTATGCTTGAGAATGAAAGGAAAAATAGTTGCCAGTACACTAGGGAAAAACCCTAACTGTTTTCTCTTCTCCATAGAAAAGGGGAAAGAAGAAAAGACCTGGGTTGTTGGAGGAACAAACAAGAAAAAAGGAAAAAGAAGGCACTCAGCAAAAAGAGAGAAGTGCTACGTCTGGTGAGGACCAGATAGCACAGGCACATTTGTGCTCCCTATTGCAGAGGCTGTGGTCGGCAAAGGATCGCTTGGGGGAGAGACGCAGTACAGACGACTGGTCTCATGGCTGGGAGGATATCAAGCATTAAATAGCCTTCTACGGGTGGTAGAAGTACAGAAGAAAGCAACAGGGATACAGGTAAGTATTTCTAATTTATAAGACTTGAAGATTAGATATTCTTGATAGTACTGATAGTTTGTTTATGATTACTGTAACCTTATTTAAATCGTGAGACAATACCTGGTTTTTATTAAAGGTATCACTGTCATTTACATTATTCTGTATACCGGATATATGAAAAAGGGAAAGAGAACCGATATTGGAAGTCTACACAGTATCTATACAACATATCCTGTTCCATATACTAATGTGAATCATAAATAAAGAGAACAGATAACTAAAGACTGCGCATATTTAGTTCTGTACAACAACATATATGATAAGAAAGAAATAGATAAATAAGCATGCAGAGTATTAACCTTAGCAGTGAGATTGTGATTCATGGAAAGCACAATAACGATAAGGGTAGAAACGAATAGAATGAAGTCTAACTGTTATTGTTTAAATATACAACAAGAATGCAGATAACCAATTCTGTATTAGATGCATATCATAGAAAAAACTGTAACTGTTAACTGACAGGTAAACAAGAACAGAACCCTCATAATACCAGGCGGAATCTGTAAGTGATGGGTACAAATAAGTAGCGTATATAAACCAAAAGGATTATTAAATCAATGGAACAACTCGGATAAGTCGTATTGACTATTGTAGGATATATCCTCGAAGACAATAGCTTTGCTAACCCGTACAGGAAGAACATATGGGTAATGCGTAAAGAAAAAAGCAATAACATAATATAAACATAGAACAACAATAGCGAGACCATAGTCCTGTTACAGCAAATATAAGTTGCGGTACGGGCAGTATGCACAGGAGGATACCACCTGGTAGCGTGAAGCTACAGCATGATGCCGAAGTATAAATACCAGAAATCCACTTATTGGAGTAACCACTCAGAGGGTTATTCATTGAACAATAAGAAAAGCTAATTAAAGTAAACGGCTTGAATCCAGGACCATGCATTCGCGGGAATGAGAAGAGTAATGACAGAATGCGCTCAAGCAAGAAACATTTCTCAGCCAAACCGGCCTTTCTCTAAAAACCCAGAACCAATACACAGTGAAAGCTTGTTAAAAACCGGATTATTTGCACAATGAGCTAACCATAACGAAAGGTATCATCAAACAACATTATAAGTATGAATCGAGCAATTATACCATGTAATCATAAGCAGGCCGACGGCCGAGTAAGACAAGGGCTGTCAATAACCATAGAAACCCTTACAGATGAAATAAGCAATATATATATATATACACAATCATTGACATTCGATGAAGCATAGGAAGCAACCCCTGTCTATTAAATCATTAAATGTATATATTATCGAATAATGAGTGCAGGAAAACCATCACGGGCTGAGACCGACAAAATTGGGAACAACCCATAAATCCATAATATATCAAACTGTAATCATGGTGACCGATTCCATTATATACAAGTCAACTGAAGATTGAACAATCATAACAGAATCAGAGTTGCTCGAGATCCAACTCGGCTCATGAAACTAACCCTCAGAATAACCTATAACCCTAAGAGCTGGAACTAAACATCAGGTCCCAGGGTAAATCATGTAGCAAAAGGAGAACTCTGTCATACGCCTTCGACAATAGGTTTAGCAAACATTCCTAACAGGAAAGAACAGCATAAGGTCGACATTCGTAAACAGCAACTAATGAATGTTGGCAGCGAATGGAGGAAACTTACCTGGTCAGGTCAAGTGTGGCAGAAAACTCTGCACCATCTTTGCATCCACGACCGTCATGAAACTCGCTTGTATCTGCCAGCAACAACCAGAGGATTACTAACTCATAAGTTACAGTGAGAGGAGGGTTACTACGAAATCACAGTGGAAGAATACCTTCCTGTCAATGAACGCGCGGAAGGGAGACACCAACAAGCTCTCCACCATCAGTAGGTCGCGTGACTGTAGCTGTAAGAATGGCAGAAGGATGAACCAAAAAGGTCTATGGCGGACACCGGAGGAAGGAGCTGCTCTCGGAGACCAGAGCAATGAACAAATGACCCGAAACTTCAAGCTTGAAACCCTATAAACAATGCCGCCAAAACCCTTAATCTCTTCACCGTCCGATCGGTGAAGACCATCGAGGCCGTCCATCACAATGTCGATCCCGAGGAAGTTGTAGCCGCGCTGTGGCAATAAATTCCTCAGCTACTAGATCAAAATATCTGTGTAGCAAGTGGATGCGTGAACCGAGGGCCAGGTGTCATGCGCTCACCCATTGTAAAATGAAATAACAAGGACGATCAAGTCATGGTCCGCTAACTATATAATTATATGGTTCTGGCAATACTTTAAATAAACCAAAGTTAATATATCAATTCACGTCACCATGGTGATGCATGCTACCTTAATCAGGTATCGAGGAAAATCAGGGGTATAATAATTTTTTTTTTTATGTATGTAAACTTTAAGTATAGAGGGTTATGACATATGGTATTAGATCCCAGATACAGCACTGTGGCCTTTGGGCAAGACAATAATGAATGGACCCTGTAGTAAATGAATTAATAGATAATCATTCCATTATTACTCTTGAACGGTTTTCTTTTACAGGAGTGGATTCTGAGAACGAAAGACATGAGGAGGGCGGAAAACACGTCCCGACGACCTGTAATGGGACAGGGCATGACCGGCGCAGACAATAACCCAGAACTGTGGGTACAACTTGGAGAAGAAACCAGAATTACAAATCAAGCCATCTTGGAAACAGTACAGGAGCTGAAGAATGAGATGGCTCGATTACGAGAAGACAATGCTCGATTAATAATAGAGAAAGAAAGGATTTTAAAAAGTTTGTTCGATAGACAAAATCAGCCACCAGCTAATCCTAGTGCGGAACATCAAAGGATGTCAGAAGAACAGAATCATCACATACCCCCTGAAGGATCAGAAGAACAGGAAGAACGCTCGGACAATGCATTCGAACAACAAACCTCAAAAAGACAGAGGATGGAATTACAAGGGGAATTCCGCAAGATTAAGCCACCACATTTTGACGGAGAACATGAGGAAGCAGCTCAAGCATGGCTAATAAACATGATCAAGTATTTCCAACTCTATGAATACAATCATAATCTTAAAGCATGACTGGCTATCTTTCAGTTGCAAGGAAAAGCTACCTTATGGTGGGAAGAGGTGAAGATTGTAAAAGGGGTTACCGAACAAAACATAACATGGGACAATTTCCAAAAATTCTTTAAGGAGAGATATTTAACTGAACGCTTCTATGATGAGAAAGCCAAAGAATTTCATGATCTGCGATTGGGACAGCAGACCATGGATGAGTTCATTACCCGTTTTACTTCCCTACTTCGCTACGTACCATATATAAGGGAGGAAAAGGCAAAGGTGCAGCGATTCGTTAGCAGTTTACCCCCATACATGCGAGAAAGAATTGAATTCGATAATCCAAAATCGATGGATGAAGTAATCCGCAAGGCTAGAATCTGTTATCAGCAATGCAAACAAAAAGGAGAAACTGCTAATAGGAAGTGGAGTGAGAAGAAGAATTTCAAGATGGCTGGAAACTTCAAAGGGAATCGCAACAGTGGAATTAAAGGGACTGGCAAAGGAATAAATAACAGATTTGCGACAAAAACTACACCCAAGTTCAGAACTGCAAACGAACCCAAGGCCAGCGAACAGCAAATTAGGTTGGATAATGAAGGAACAGCAAGACCTCCTTTACAGTGCTTGGGTTGTGGGGGACCTCATTATATTAAAAATTGTCCACAGCGAAAGGGGACTAAACAGTTATCCCAAATTCATGAAGCTTCAACCGTTGGCGAAGTGGGTCGGAGCGTACCCAGAATCAATGCAGCGTTGGAGGATCGGCAGGCGGAGTACCAGCCAACCATGGTCGAGTTCGAAGGTAAAATTTCAAACCTTACCATATCTGTTTTGATTGATCCTGGGGCCACGCTAAGTTATGTGAACCCAAAAGTAGTGGAACGTTGTAATTTGCAGTCTGTTAAATTTAAAAACCCTTGGTTAGTGCAATTGGCTACTGGAGCCAAGCGAAGGGTAACATCTAAGATCAACGACTGCTCTTTCACTATAGCAGCCCAGCCAATAACAGCTGACCTGAACATACGTCCTCTGGGTTCTTATGATATTTTAATTGGAATGGACTGGTTGGAAAAGCATTGGTCATTAGTTGACTCTAAAACCAAAATTATCTATTACATAGATCAACAAGGGAACAACAAAGAAATGCAGGGAATTAAGCGACCAGTACAGGTCCGACCAATAACTGCAAATCAACTAGTAAAATGTGTACAGAAAGGCTGTCAAGTGTACGCCATCCAAGTGGGTTATGCGAATTCTAAGGATAAGACAGCATCTTTGAATAATATTCCGGTAATACAAGAATTTGCAGATGTGTTTCCGGAGGAAATTCCAGGGCTGCCGCCGCAAAGAGATATAGACTTTACTATAGAGTTGGTACCAGGGGCTGCACCGGTGTCACGAGCACCCTACAGAATGAGTGTACTTGAGTTGACAGAATTAAAAATGCAGTTGCAAGAATTACTAGAGAAGAACTACATCCGTCCAAGTGTTTCTCCATGGGGAGCCCCAGTGTTATTTGTTAAGAAGAAAGACGGCACCCTCCAGATGTGTATTGATTACAGACAATTGAATAAGTTGACTATTAAAAACAAGTATCCTCTTCCCCGGATAGATGAATTGTTCGACCAGGTGAAAGGCGCAACCATGTTCTCTAAGATCGACTTACGATCAGGCTACCATCAAATCAGGATTAAAGATGAAGACATCGCGAAAACAGCCTTTAGAACCAGGTATGGACACTATGAATTTGTAGTTTTGCCGTTTGGCCTCACCAACGCCCCGGCAACATTCATGTGTCTAATGAATGGTATTTTCCATCCTTATTTAGACCAGTTTGTGCTGATATTTATTGATGATATTTTGATTTATTCAGGCACCATCGAAGAACATCATGAACATCTTCGAATAGTATTACAGACCCTTCGGGAACATCGGTTGTATGCTAAATTTAGTAAGTGTGACTTCTTCAAGGAGGAAATTCAGTATTTGGGTCACGTAATCACAAAGGATGGAATTGCAGTGGATCCAGAAAAGATAAAGGCTATAATGGATTGGCCAGTTCCCAAAGATGTAGCGGATGTCCGATCTTTTATGGGTTTGGCAGGGTATTATAGGAGATTCGTGGAAGGTTTCTCTAAGGTGGCATTTCCCATTACCTCACTGCAGAAGAAGGGGAAACTGTTTCATTGGACCCTGAATTGCCAGAAAAGTTTTGAGCGATTGAAATATTTTCTCACCACGACACCTGTTCTAAGTATAGTAGATCCTAATAAGGATTACGTAGTATGTACGGATGCCAGTAAAGAAGGATTGGGAGGGGTCTTAATGCAAGAAGGCAGGGTAATAGCTTACGAGTCTCGCAAACTAAAAGAACATGAGCATAAATATTTTGCTTAGGATTTAGAGTTGGCTGCCGTGATACATGCCCTGAAGATGTGGCGGCATTATCTTATGGGCAGGAAATTTCTGCTGCATACCGACCACCACAGCTTGACCAACTACTTCAGCCAGCCTACCTTAAACGCTAGGCAAGCGAGGTGGGTAGACATTCTAAGTGGTTTTGATTTTGATATAAAACACCTGCAGGGGAAGGAAAATAAGGTAGCAAACGCTTTGAGCCGGAAGGTACAAAATTTGTATGAAATTTCCATTAGTGGGTGGAAAAGCCCCATCCTAGAAATTATAAAGGAAACTGCAGATCAAGACACTGAATATCAGCAACTAAAATTACAAATACAACAATCTGCTAGAGAAGACAGCCAACAAGAATATGAATTAGACGATGCTGGAAGAATTTATTTCAAGAAACGGTTATATGTGCCAAATCAAAGTAGAATCAAAAATCTGATTATGGATGAATTTCATGTTAGTCATTACGCAGGTCATCCGGGTTATCAGAAGATGATAACAGCAATCCGAAAGGAGTATTTCTGGCCAGGAATGAAGAAAAACATTGTCGAATACCTATCGCAATTCCTAGAATGCCAACAGATTAAAGCCGAACATCAACACCCAGCAGGATTGTTACAACCACTGCCAGTTCCAGAATGGAAGTGGGAAGTCATCTCCATGGACTTCATTACGGGATTACCTAAGACAAAAACGAATAATGACTCCATTTTCGTGGTAGTGGACAAGCTGAGTAAGGCTGCACATTTCATACCAGTGCAATCTACATATAGAGCTGCACAGATTGCTCATATTTTTATGCAGAATATATTCAAGTTACATGGGCTTCCAAAAACCATAATTTCCGATCGTGATGTGAAATTCACATCAACATTTTGGAAAACATTGTTTGCTGAATTAGGGACTCAACTAAACTTCAGTACAGCATACCATCCACAAACTGATGGGCAGACGGAACGAGTAAACCAGATGGTAGAAGATATGTTAAGGGCTTACGTCATGCAACAACCCACGAGGTGGGAAGATTATTTACATCTGGTAGAGTTCGCGTATAATAACGATTACCATACCTCAACGTAGATGAGCCCATTCGAAGTTATGTACGGACAAAAATGTTGTACACCCACTAGTTGGGGAGGACCGGAAGATAAATTGAGCTTAGGTCCTGAAATGCTGAAAGAAATGGAGGATATGGTAAAGAGGGTATGTGTCAACTTGAAAGCTGCCCAAGATAGGCAAAAGAACTTCGCTGATCGGAAAAGGAGATTTAAGGAGTTTCAGATTGGGGACCATGTGTATATTCGGATTCAGGCCAAAAGAAGTACCTTGCAGTGGAGCGGATGCGCCAAACTGGCACCATGGTATTGTGGACCTTTCCAAATTTTGGCGAGGGTCGGACCAGTAGCTTATCAACTGGCCCTGCCAAGTCACATCCGAGTGCATAATGTATTTCATGTTTCTGTCCTAAAGAAGTATGTGTATGACCCTAGGCATGTGATTCGATGGCAAGAGATTCAGGTGGGTGAGAGTTATGATAAATTCCGCAAGAATTGCACATGAAAGGAAAAACTAACTTACAAAATTGTGTATTGCGGGTCGAACCAGAAGGAGAAGTTCTAGCCGAACCACTGAGCATTCTCGACCGGAGAGAAGTGCAGCTGCGGAAACGAGTTATTACCCAAGTTAAGGTTCAATGGCGACATTTTGGGCCTGACGAGGCCACTTGGGAAGATGAGGAATTAATGAGAAGAACCTATCCAGATCTGTTCGGTTCTGAGAGACACGGAGACGGTGTCCAATCTCAGGGGGAGGAGATGTAATGACCAAACATTTTACGTAAATAAATTACTTATTTACCCTGTGGTTAAAGATAAAACAAACATTACCATTTTCTTGAATTGATGGAAATATTATGTGTTAAAAATGAAATAATATGAATTGCATAATTATGTGTGCATGATAATTTCATGTGAAAAGTTATTTTTCTCTTTATGCTTGAGAATGAAAGGAAAAACAGTTGCCAGTACACTAGGGAAAAACCCTAACTGTTTTCTCTTCTCCATAGAAAAGGGGAAAGAAGAAAAGACCTGGGTTTTTTTTGGAACAAACAGGAAAAAAAGAAAAAGAAAAAGAAGGCACTGAGCAAAAGAGAGAAGTGCTACGTTTGGTGAGGACCAGATAGCACAGGCACATTTGTGCTCCCTATTGCAAAGGCTGTGGCCGGCAAAGGATCGCTTGGCGGAAGAAAGCAACAGGGATACAGGTAAGTATTTCTACTTTATAAGACCTGAAGATTAGATATTAATGATAGTACTGATAGCTTGTTTATGATTACTGTAATATTATTTAAACAGTAAGGCAGCATCTGGTTTTATTAAAGGTATTACTGTCATTTACATTGTTCTGTATACCAGATATATGAGAAAGGGAAAGAGAACTGATATTAGAGAACTACACAGTATCTATACAACATACCCTGTTCATTACACTAATGTGAATCATAAATAAAGAGAAAAGATAACTAAAGACTGCGTATATTTAGTTCTGTACAACAACATATATGATAAGAAAGAAATAGATAAATAAGCATGTAGAGTATTAACCTTAGCAGTGAGACTGTGATTCATGGAAAGAACAATAATGATAGAATGAGGTCTAACTGTTATTGTTTAAATATACATCATGAATGTAGATAACCAATTCTGTATTAGATGCGGAATATAGAAAAAAATTGTAACTGTTAACTGACAGGTAAACAAGAACAGAACCCTCGTAATACCAGGCGGAATCTGTAATTTTTGGGTACAAATAAGTAGCATATATATAAACCAAAAGATTTATTAAATCAAGGATACAACTCGCATAAGTAATATTGACTATTACAGGATATATCCACGAAGGCGATAGCTTTGCTAACCCGTTCAGAAAGAACATATGGGTAATGCGTAAAGAAACAGCCATGACATAATATAAACATAGGACCTCAACAGTGAAGACCATAACCCAACTACAGAAAATATAAGTGGCGATACGGGCAGTATGCACAGGTGGATACCACCTGGTAGCGAGAAGCTACAACATGACGCCGAGGTATAAATACCAGAAATCCATTGTCGGAGTAAACACTCATAGGGTTACTCATTGAGCAATAAGAAAAGCTAATTAAATTAAACAGCTTGAATCCAAGACCATGCATGCGCGGAAATGATAAGGGTAATGACAGAATGCGCTCAAGCAATAACATTTCTCAGCTGAACCGGCCTTTCTCTAAAAACCCAGAATCATTATATAGTGAAAGCTTGTTAAAAATCAGATTATTTGCACAATGAGCTAACCATAACGAAAGGTATCATCAACAGCATTATAAGTACGAATCGAGCAATTATACCCTGTAATCATGAGTAGGCCGACGGCCGAGTAAGGCAAGGCTGTTAATAACCTTAGAAACCCTTACAGATGAAATAAACAACATGTATATACAAAATCATTGACATTCGATGAGCATAGGAAGCAAACCCCTGTCTATTAAATCATCAAAATGCATATATTATCGAATAATGAGTACAAGGAAAACCGTCACGGACTGAAACCGACAAAGTTGGGAACAACCCATAATTCCCTAATATATATCAAACTGTAATCATTGTGACCGATTTCATTATGTACAAGTCAACTGAAGATTGAATAATCATAACAGAGTCAGGGTTGCTCGAGAACCAATTCGGCTCGTGAACTAACCCTCAGAATAACCTATAGCCCTAAGAGCTGTAACTAAACATCGGGTCCCGGAGTAAATCAAGTAGCAAAAGGAGAAACTCTGTCATACGCCTTCGATAACAGGTTTAGCAACATTCCTGACAGGAAAGAATAGCATAAGGGCGACATTCGTAATAGTAACTAATGAATGGATGCAGCGAATGGAGGAAGCTTACCTGGTCAATTCAAGTGTGGCAAAACTCCGCACCATCCTTGTATCCGCTACCGTCAAGAAACTCGCCTGTACCTGCCAACAACAACCAAAGGATTACCAACTCATAATTTACAGTGAGAAGAGGGTTATTGTAAATTCACAGTGGAGGATTACCTGCCTGTCCATGAACGCACCGAAGGAGGACACCAACAAAGCTCTCCACCAACAGTAGTTCGCGTGACTGTAGCTGTAGCAATGGCAGAGAATGGACCGAAAGATCTATGGCGGACACCGGAGGAAGGAGCCGCTCTCGGAGACCAGAGCAATGACAAATGACCGGAAACTTCAGGCTGCAAACCCTAAATACAATGCCGCCAAAACCCTTAAGCTCTCCACCGTTCGATCGATGAGAACCATCGAGGCCGTCCATCACAATGTCGATCCCGAGGAAGTTGTAGCCACGCTGTGGCAATAAATTCCTCAGCTACCAGATCAAAATATCTGTGAAGCAAGTGGATGCGTGAACCGAGAGCCAGGTGTCATGCGTTCGTTCATTATAAAATGAAATAACAAGGTCGATCAATGTCATGGTCCGTTAGCTCTATAATTATATGGTTCTGGCATTACTTCTTATAAACTGAAGTTATATAGTAAATAAACCAAAATTCATATATCAAGTCACGTCACCATGGTAATGCATGCCACTTTGACCCAGTATCAGGTAAAAATCAGGGGTATAATAATTTTTTTTTTTGTATGTAAACTTTAAGTATAAAGGGTTATGACACAAAATTTTCATTAAATTTCCATAAACAATTCCTTGACTTATTATATATATACAATTTAACCAAAAATATTTTCATTGGATTCAAGCAAAAAAAACACACCAAAACATATATTAATTTGACTATTCCTTTTTGGATGTGGTAGTATAGATGTCATATGATTTGAAGCTTTTCTCAGCATATTTTCATGTGAAATTTCAATAAAATTATGTAGTGAACGATTGGAATCACAAGGGCCCTTATGGTCTTTTAGGGTGATGAATACATATATGCAATAAAAAAATAATTTTAAAGAACAAAAGATCACAATTTAATCAAAAATATTTTTATTGGCACATTTTTTTGGTATAATTTGACCCAATGATTCATATTTTCTTGGCACATTTTTTGGTATAATTTGACCCAATGATCCATTGGAATGACAATTTTGAGTTATTAACTTTCAACAATACAAAACCCCTAGGGATTTTTAGAGTTTGGACTCCATATTTTTGAATATTTTCTTGGCACAGTTTTTGGTATAATTTGACCCAATGATTCATTGGAATGACAAGCTTTAGTTATTAACTTTCCACAATTCAAATACCCTAGTGATATTTAAAGTTTGGACTCCATATATGTAGTGAAATCTGCATTTTAAACAACAAAATATGACAATTTAACAAAACCATTTTCACTAGCTTCTAACCAAAAACTCCAAAACTCATAATAATTAGACAAAACCTTCTTGGATCTTTTACATGTGTTAGATTCAAATATGAAATGGTTATCTGTGAAATAAGTACTAATCTCATTTGGTCAATTAAGAGATACGGGATATGTATGTGTGGATTTGATTGTTTGTATACTAGTATAGATCCATCTCTACCACGAATATACCAAGATCTGAGAAGGATCAAATCTTTTGAGGTGAAAACATCCTTTATATTGAAAATTTTGAATAAAATGTTTACATCTCTACAATTTTATCATATTAATGAACTACTTCGTTAACTGATCCCCATATTAATGAACTACTTCAAGCTTACATCCATTTTTCTGGCTTTAATATCACTGAGAAATATGATATTGTCCAGTTACATTCCACTGTTTGTTTAACAATTTGTCTCAACAACTCTGCCATCTCTCAATCATTAGCTTAGAGAGCCACAACAGAAGAAGTAGTCATTGGACTTAGTAATGTCACTCTTATCACAATAAGGTTTTCTCAATTAACAATCCTAGATGAGTGGACTGCATAATACCATCCATTGTCTCAAAGGTATTTTCTGACTCCAGAACCTAAAACATTATCTATTTGTGAGTTGAGTAGAGGACTAGTCATTAGACTAAGGAATGAAACTACATTACAGAAAATCGATGTAAGAAGTCACTCTCTCAGAAGCCATGATATTTCATACCTCAATAGGCATCTGGAAAAACAAAAGTATGAATCATCCTCTCAATGTAAATTATGTATTGCCTCTAGAAGTCCATGTTTTGGTAAAAAAATTCAAGTCTTTCAAATACCTTAGTGCATCCTGAAAGAGGAACATTTGGGCCGACATACAGAATGTCACGAATGTTTGCAGATTTCCTCTCTCAGAGATATTAAGTTCATGAGATACACACTGCCTAGAGAAAAAGTAGCAAAAGATGTAGAAAAGCTTCCACTCCTAGAAAGGAGACTTCCTCCTCGCAATTTTGTACAAAAAATCAAAGATGGAAATTTTGTAGCTGATGTAGATTTACGACATTATAAGAAAGCGATATATGGGAAGCTCCAAGAGATTATAAGCCTCTAGAAATACAACAATTATCAACTAACATGTGTAGCACGAAGCTTAGATGACCTATCACAAGAAGCATTGAAAGTACAGTCCCATGTGTAGGGACTCCATTCTACTTTAGATGATTTGAGTCAAAAAGCTTCTGAACACTTTGATAAGTTAAGATGTAAATATGAAGTTAGAGCAAATTATGGAAGTAGTAGTAGATTTGAAGGTGAGCCTCGAGAATCTAGTTAGAAGAAGCAATTACTGCATTAGAAGTTTACAGTGAGACATTCTAGCTAGAAGAAAAGAACCCTGAAAAGGAAAATACTCCACTATTTCTCCAACATTTCTCTATACATAATCCCATAAATTTTCAATTCGAAGATGTTATTTCATTTGCTAGAGAAAAATTGGCTTTAGTCCAATCACAAACTATGTATATATATATATATATATATACCACTTGTAATTTTTCATTCTTTATGTTACCTTTTTAATGTATAAAATGAATCAAAACTTACTTGGACATAAGATAGAGAGATTGCTTAAAATGTTTTAACTGTCAAAAAGTAAATTTTTTCAATTGTTTTATATAATGTATATATACTTCTTTTAAAATGTTTAACTACTTTATTTCTCTATAAAGTTGATATAAGATTATGTTGTTTTATATGGTTGAGCTTCAGAGGAAAATATTTTTACTACTTCTCCTTATTATGGTCACTTAGAAAGATTATTGATGTTTTCTAATACTTTTAACTAAAAAATCCAAACACATATATTCATTTTTATTTTTTATTATATCTCATGATTTTTATTATTATCTAATTAATTAATATTTTTTTTTCTAAAGGGACACATGTCAACTCATATTGGTCTGTAGAATTCACGTTTTAGTACTTTAACGTAAGATTTTGTTGTTTTATATGGACATTGAGATGTTTGATTTATGGTTGACAGTGAGAGTCAAATTTTTTACCACTTCTCCTCAGTATGGTGAGATGTTATTGATGTTTTATAATATTCTTAGTTAAACAATATTTTTAGTTAAACAAATGAGACACCTATATTAATTTTTATTCTGATTATATATGATGGTTTTTATTATTATTTCTTTATTTATTTAATTTTAAAAGTGATACATGTCAACGCCAAGTTGAAGAGAGACATAATTACACCTCTCTCATACTGGGTTGTCGAATGAGCCTCTAGGATCAACCAATATAGATCCATCGATCGCGCAAGAGTCAAGAAGGATAAAATATCATGAGGTGAAAACATCTTTTATTGTGGAAAATTTCAATAAAATTTTTACACCTAGACAAGTTTGATCATATATCTATATATAAATTGCATTTTTCATCCTTTTTTAATGTTTAAAATGGATCAAACCTTACTTGAGCATAAAATAGTGAGAAGTTCTTAAAATGTTTTAGCTATAATTTTTTTCTTTCAATTGATTTATATAATGTATATATAGTTTTCTTTATCGTTTAACTATTTTTTTTTGTAAACTTGGTGGTGCTTCCTCTATTAATATTAACTATTCAAAAATCAGAACTTCCATTTGTTCTAGGTGACTTATATTCTAGGAGGAAACCAGATAGCCACCTGTCTGCATTAAACCCTATCCAGAATTTGAAAAGCACTTTCTCTATCCATTTAGCAACATTGTCTTTACTATCTACACTGTTGTTAAAATTAAACAAGTAAAGGTTGTTCATCAAAATTTTATCAGAAATGTATTGGACCTGTGCTTCATTCCTCATCTGAAGATATTACTGGAGCTAGTGCTTTTGCACTGGAGCTAAGCACCTCTCTCCTCTTCATGTCTTGTAGTGTTTTCTCAATTCTTCCCAAAGTCAAGTTGTTTCTCTAAGTTTGTATCTAGACTGTTGCAATCTACATAAGAAGTTCTACCCTAACAGGATCCTTTTCCTTGGCATCCTCCTTTACCTCTAGTCCTCTGGTAGCTACTTGTTCTCGATTAAGAGTCATGGCCCATGCCACCATGTTCTTTATGACCCAAAATTGTTATATTGTCTGTTTGAAGAGTGAGTGCCATCCTCGAGTGTTCCCTAGATCTGGAACCATACTCTCCCACTCCTCCATGGGGATATCTTGGTTCCTTATGTTGTCATTTAGTTCTCTCTCCCATCTAGCAATCTCGGCTCTGATGTCTGGTGGGTTCCCTGCCATGTAGTTTTCCTAACTTTCTCACATTCTTTCTTTTCTCTTTTTTTGAGCCACTCACTCCCTCTGCTATCTTTTTGTCTCTCTTGCCCTCCCTAGTCACCATGTTGTTTGCGTGCCTGTTGTTGGCTGCTTGTTTTTGTTCATTGTGCTGGGCATGGTGTGAGGTGAGAGTTATCACATAACCATTACGATTATCAGTTTGATAATAATAAAACAAATCAATTTCCCTTTTACTTGTGTCCCTTTTATTATCCCCTTCAGTGCTAGAACTTACGCTATGTGAGATTTCTTTTAGAATTTCCCCATTCCTCTCATATTTATGGGTTCTTTCCATTCTTACTATTCTTGAAGTTTTTCCCTCGTGGTAACATACGTCGCTCAAACATCATGACTGAGGTGTCCGCTTAAGTTCACCCCGAGGGTAGGCTAGTTTACTATTTCTCGCATCACATGGAGTCTTGGTCATGGATATGCTTTTCGTAATAATGTTGACCCTATTTTCTTCCACCACTAGATGTCTTATGTTTCCGTGTTTCTCTCTTTTCTTGGTTCTATTTTCTCTTCAAGGTTTTTGCTTTTTTTCTTCTGGTTTTATCTGGGAGTTTCCAATAGGGATCATTATGATCTTGCTCTTCCTCATTTCCTTATGAAAATTTGTTGTGATGGAGACCTTTCCCTTCCTGGAATCTATTCTCTCCCTTGCTAACTTACTCCCTAGGATTTTCATTGGCCATTCTATAGTTTTCAGCCAACCAGTGTCCTAGAAATTCTTGAGTGCCTCCCTACTAGACTCATACCTTCTCCTGAAAAATTTCCTAGGTTAATGCAAAAATTCATCCTATACCTTATGAAGTTAGGGGCCAAAGGATTAACATATCAACTTGTAGGACTAGCTCTAGTTCCGTCCATAGGCTGCACCATCATTCTTCAGCCACCATTACTTTCTCTAGTTCTCATCTCCTCCCTCTGCATCCATCTTTCTATGGCCTATTTTCCCTTATGTTTTATTCCCCCTCCACATTTTCGTCTTTTCCCTTTGCGACCACCTATCTGTTAACATTCCCTACACTAATCACTATGCCATCATCTTGGAATGGTGAACCTCCATTCTAAATTCCACCTCCTCGCATTAACGCTCACTTACTCATGGCTACTCTTTCCATATGATCATGTCCCTCAGCCTACGACTTGTTGGCGTTCTTCTGCCCGCCCTCCTACTGGCCCCACTGCCATGCTCATCGTCCTCCTTATCCGTCTCCACCATCCTTCTCTTGGTGATTGTTCCTTCTCTGCCCTTCCCATCCACTTTCCTTCACCCCTATCCTCTCACTCCATTTCTCTCCCATCTCCACCATCACTCTTCCTCCCTTGTGTTACACCCCAATTGGTGGATCCCCTCGCCTTCCTCACTTTTTTCCAGGACATTTACTAAGTTTTCCATCTCCTCCATCTGATGTAGCTCTTCCTCGTTTATGTCTACATTTCTTCCTACCTGGCTACTTCCCCAATTTGTCAAGTTGTGAGATGCCACATTGCCTTTCCTTCATATGTGTGTGGGGAGGATGTAGTCTATCTGTCTGGTTAGTTTGCCAATCTCCTCACCAGCCATGCGGTTCTCCAAATTCAGATAATCTTCTTCCAATGAGTTCCTTGTTGTAGCTTTTTTACTATTTCAATCGCCATTTTCAAATTGCCTTCAACTTGTAATTTTTGATATTTATCTCCTATTGCACTTTCTAGCCCATTTTTCAGGGCGTGAAGCTCAACTTCATTACTTTTCATGTTTGAACAATCCATCACATAGATTATAAGTGTCCTCCCCCTATCGTCTCTGAATACTCCTTCTGTCCCTGCCTCACTATGATTCCCTTTGGCAGTGCCATCGAAGTTTAGTTTGATGCAATCCTTTTATGGTCTTCAGAATTGGTTTACTTCCTCCTCTTTATTGGTTTGGTTCTTCCTAGAAGGCATATGCAACATGCTTGGTTTTAGGCTCAGGTGGGTCATCATCTTTGCTTCCTTTGGGTTAGTTTTCTAGTCCTCCTCGAAACAATTCTCTGTAACAATAGTCTCTCTAATGTTTTGGATTATCCAGTTCCATTTTTCTTCTTTTGCTCTACCTGTGTCCTTGAAGATTAGTATGTTTCATTCTTTCCATATATTCCACATGAAAAATCCTGGCGAGAGTCTCCAAGCATGGTTTAGGATCATGTTTTGGTACAGTTTCTTCCTCTAGCTCTCTATTGTTCCTTGCATGTTGTTTGGATTCCTATCTATAATTTAAAAAAGTTGAAGGTGTTCTTTCCACAGGTTATCATTGAAATTGCAAGGATTGTTAAGGTGCTCCGTTGCCTCTTCCTTTTCTCGGCAAAGCACACATATCGATGGGTCTTGCATTCCTTTTTTTGGCAATTGGTCCCATGTTAATGCTCGCCCATGGCTTAGGATGCAGATGAAGAGGGCTATCTTGGGCCATGTTTCTACATCTTTTAACTAATTTAATTCTCTAAATGGATATAATATTTTGTTGTTTTATGTGTATATTGAAAGATTTTAGTTATGGTTGATAGTGAGAGGGAAATATTTTTACCACATCTCTTGAGTATGACCACTAAGAGAAATGATTGATGTTTTATAATACCTTAAATTAAACAAACA
>APFE030911227.1:0-13703 GCA_000404065.3 Pinus taeda | reverse complement strand
GAAGTGACATTGATGGTTTTTTGGGTATGGAAGAAGTTGGATAAGCCATGATATTGGCCCATGGTATTGTAAAAAGACCTATCTATAGAGTAGGAATAACCATGGCAAAGTGAGAGTAAAATTCTGTGTGGTTAAGAATATTTTTCCATATTATTTTTTAATGTATATATATTTGCTTATACATTACTTCTTTTACTTATTTATAAGCGGAGGACGATATATAATGAAATTAGTTGGTCAAGTAATCTATCAATTCATAATAGCATCTATCTAGAACTAACCTATAACTTTATTTTAACTTAAATCCTTATAGTATTCCATAAATAAGATCAAAATAGATTTACTACATCTTTATCTTGGTTGCTAAAATTTTAGAAAATTATAAAAACCTAACTCATTATAACTTTATTTTAAATAATTATTATTAATAATTATTCAATAGATGTGTTTATTCTGGAATAGGGCTTCCATAATTTTAATATCCTTATTAATAGTTATGCCAATATGCATAGCTATTTTGGAATATGTATTCCAAATTTTTTATTTAATTATAAACAATTATTAATGAGGGGAGAGAGAGGAAGAAAGAGATAGATGAGGGGAGAGAGAAGGAAAGAGGGAGAGACATATTTATGGAGTTGGAGGGGGAGAGAGTGGAGGAAGGAACAAAGACATAGAGAAATAGAGGTTGAGAGAGAGTGAGGGAGAGAGGAGAGGAGAGAAGAGAAAGAATAGGAGAGGAGAGAGATAGGGAGAGATGAGAGGAGAGAAGAGAAAGAATAGGAGAGGAGAGAGATGGGAGAGAAGGAAGAGAGTGAGATAGGGGAGACCACATAGATGGGGGAGAGAGAGAGAAGGAGATAGGGAGGGAGATGTGACAAATTTAGAGGCAGAGAGAGGGAGAGGGTGATGGGAGGGGGAGGGGGAGGGGAACGGGTGGTGGGAGAGAAAGGGAGAGAGATAGGACTCAATACAAAGATGGAGAGGGAGAGAGGGAGAGAGAGGGAGGAAAGAAGAAAGAAATAGAGGGAGAAATGTGGAGAGAGAGAGGGAGTGACAAGGGAGAGATGAAGAGAGAGTCAGGGAGAGAGGAGAGTTGGGGGGGAAGAGAGGGAGGAAAGAGGGGGTGGAGAAGGGGAAGAGGGATTGAGAGAGAGATAGATAGATATGGAGAGGGAATGTTTATATTTTTCGGGTGAGATAGAGAGAGAATAAGAAAGAGACACATAGATACAGATTTAGATATTATATAATTAGCCTCGATCCATCTTAACCTTGGATCTATAAAGGGCCAAGATGGATCAAATATCTTGAGGTGAGAACCTTTACTCATGTTTTGCAGTAAAAAAAGGGTTTTCACCTCGAGAGATTTGATCCCCCTCGATGCTTTATATATCGGGATTAACATGGATTTAATATGGTTTATCTAAAAAAATGTTCATAATTTTATTAATAAAAACAAACTTACTATATAAGAAAATTGAATATGTCTAACATCTAACATCTAACATCTAACTCCTACATATCTAGTGATTAAATAAAATATTGAAACAAAATTAAAAGAGGAAACAAAGTTACTTATAACTAATATATTTTTGTATGAGATTTATTTTATTTCTATGTTTATTTAATTTGTAATGTCTTTATATGATATTTGTTAAGGATATGATTTAGTGCAATGGTTTAAAAACAACATTTTAAAGTTAAATAATTGCACATTCCACAAGTTTTATGAATTCAAATATTCTATAACAAGTTCAAAAAAGTAAAACATGTAAGAAATTAATATATAAGAAGTTAATATTTTCATATGAAATTTTTGGGAAATACTTTTACATTTATTTTTACTGCGATTTATATTTTTGTATAAATAATAATTTTATTGTTGTGGACTAAGTTATAATGAGGATAATTTGGTAATTGATAAATGTACATAAACATTCAAAAAATAAAAGTAAATTGAAGTTATATGACTTCATGAGTATGAGTAACTTTACGTGAATATAAAGGTTTATTATAACATTTTAGATATAATGAGGTTTATATAGTCAGTTAAGGGAGGATAAAGGAATTTGGAACCTTATTTAGTGTTACAAGGGCAACAAAATATAGATGTGACCAATAAATAGTTGTAATGTGTGGGAAAAAAATTAATAATTATTTTATGTAATTATTGTCTTTTATACTCCTCGTAATAAAATATTTTTATACTATTAATGAAAGTAACAACCTAGTGATCATGGCATAGTTTGAAAATGCAATTCCAGTTGATATGAATGATGGGTTCAAATACAAAATGAATTCAAGATAATTGTTGAGCCTTACTCCTAATTAATGGTTATTGGATTGTCTTTCTTTGAGGATGTTGCAGTTTGAAGATGGGAACAATGGAAATAAAAGCCTAACCATGGACATTAAGAAGAGAATGTCAAATATAAAGTAACATACAATCACATAATATGTTAAATTGGTCATGGTAACATATGGTAGTAAAGAAGGCACTAGTGGTTCATGCAAGATGTGCAGATGATCAGTAAACTTTCATGGTTATTCCATTGGAACAATTCATCATAATAGATATGATAAAATATTGAAATTTTTAATGTGAATTTTAATTTGTTTTAGATCTCGTATTATTTATTGTTTGTTTGTATGCGTAAATATAAATTAGTTGAAATGCATGAAATATAAACTGAAAATACATACATACACTAACCAAATTAGGCACAATTGTTTCCTTGGGAAACCTTTAGAGGAGAAACCTAGCTAGAAGGTGAGGTCTCTTTGATCTCTACTCTCTAGCATGGAAAAATGTGTAGATACAAAGAAAGAGATACTCTCTATAGAGTTTCCTAAGACCTATGCCTTGTAAAGTTTCTACAAAATCTTAATCCCCTTTCTTTTCTCTCTAACATCCCACTCCTAATTCCTTTGCTCAAATATTGAAGAAAATATAATAGCATGAAATGGAACCCCTACTCCTCCTAGTGGCCTAGAATGTAACGTAAAGTAATATCTAACTATGTGAAAGGATTGACTCCCTCAACCCTCAATTAGAGTTACAATTTTGGACACTCTAAATTCTTTTTGAAATTACATACATGGCTAGCACAATATGCATGAGTAACAAGGATTAATGTGACATCGACTTGTACCATGATAGTCAGTATGGTAGGTAAACTGGTAAGAGGAATAAATTTTTCATATAAACTTCTACTACTGGATGATCTCGCACAAGAGAGTTTTTTTTACCCAAAAGAAAAGTGTTTAATGCCTCAAAATTTCTCTAGAAGATTTCATTCCAAAATTTTCCAAACTCGTACCCATTGATAAAAAAGACCCTACAAGCTCATTGATGTAATTCTTCCACTCTCAAAGCATTAAGATAGATAATGAAAAATATAATAATTCATTATGAATCAAGAGAAATTATACATGAGAAATAGTATCACAATTCCCTAAATTACATATGAATGAAGTCAAAATTGGAAGAAACTTACCCCTCAAAGAATACAAAACCTATGAGAAGATAGAAAAATAGGTACTAATAAATTCGGGTTTTAATAAATAATGATGACAACCTAGTGTAGCACTCAAAACCATGATCAATCTAGAATGATGATGTGAACATAAAAGAGTCATAAATGGATACATAAAGTTAAATATGTGAATGTTTCTCAAACAAGTGTAAGAAATCATCAAAAACATGATGGAGGCTTTTGCAATTAGGGAAAAGAAATGATGAAATAACTTAGCACTCTACTTGTATATTCTAAATAATCATGTGGCAAGTGGTTGTAGAATCAAATATCTGTGGTAATGACTTCATATAGAAATTAGAAAACAACTAGCATAATTGAAAAAACTAGTGAGAATCAACTAAGGGAACTTGCACAAGAATGATGACCCCATAAGTGCAAATGGGGCGAAAACATGCCCACAAGAACATGTGCATGTCCTTATGAATGCACACATGGTGGTAGTTGTCTAGGTTCTGTAAGGCCCAAACTAGGTTACCTTCTTAGCATGGCTCAAAAGTGTATGCATTATTAGGAGATATCATTAGGCGATTTGAAAACCTTAACTTTATGCATTATGACAACCCTAGCTTTGTGGAATTTCAAAACCATATCAAAGTGGAGTGTGGAAACTCCAATATAGTGATTTCAAATCTGAGTGCATAATTAGGCAATGTAAGTAAACAACCCATACTTACCTTTCTTAATAGATTGGCAATGTTTGTCAATGTATATTGAAGTGAAATTTGAAGACCTTAATTTTGTGCAATTTGAAAACCGTGCTTTTATGGAATTTGAAAACCCTAGTATTGTAGAATTTGATGGAACAGATCGTATGGATGTAATTTTTATTTATACCACTATGGCTAATTTATTCCAAACATTGTCTATCTCTCTACTTCTATTTACACAATTTCTAGTCTCTCTCTCTCTCTCTCTCTCCCTCCCTCTATTTATATTTTCCTATGTCTCTAATTTTCAAATAAGAACTTGATCGACTCCAATTGAAGAAATTTTATGAGGTTTGTTATCATTGGAATCTCTAACCAATGGAAAATACGACCCATGATAAATATGACCATAGTAACTATGACATACAAGAACTATGAAATTGAGAACTTTAACCCTTACGAGCTATGGCACATAATAACTATGACCTCGAGAAGTTTGACCCTCATGAACTATGACCTTAGGAATCATTCCTTTATTGTTCACCGTTCCCTTCTAAATTAGGAACTTTTAATTCATTTTACAAGAATCATGACCACAAGAGTTATGATGTGGGAGCCTTGACTATGAAATTAAACTAAGACTTTTTTTTGAGTCATAGTTCTAGGGAATAATTCCTTTGTTAGCTTGGAACATTGACTCACAATAACTATAATCATTGTTTATTAGTCATAGTTATAAGACATTTATTGACTAGATAACTATTATGACCAATGACCTATAATCATCATATTCATTCATTGATTAGATTTCCTATCATCTAGAGTAACCGTGGTAATAGTTCTCATTGGTTATAGTTAGTATGGGTTACAGTTCCTATTGGATAGAGTTATTGAGGTCATAGTTTTTCTTGAATTGATTCCAAAATCTATCATTTCAATGTATCCATTATTTAATGATGAACAGTGGGAGAATGATGAGAATTATCCACCATGATGAAGATTCCTTAAAATTATGTTATCCAGATGTATGCATGTATGATATTGATAATATTGCCACTTTTCCAGTATCCTCTTCCTCCCATATTTTGGTCATCCATTTTCTGTCAACCCCTTATTCTAAATTAATATTTGTTAGGATCACGAGTATAGTTTTCAAATGGTTGATTAAGTGATATGGTGCTTTGATAAGGTAGTTTAATTATCAAATGCGATGGGATAGTTTTTTGAGTTTTAAATTTAAATTCAAAATCTTAAAGTTGCAGTATACCACCTATCATTTGTCTCGAAGGCTATTTTAAAAACTATTTGTTTATTTTGAATTGATGCAAGGATATGGAAGAAACTAGAGCCAAGACATAAGCAAGAGGCTCCATAATGGACATTTCAATGTAGTATATGTTTTGTGTCTTTTTCACTGTTGAAAGCAGTCTTAAAATAATATATTGAACATTTTATGGTATTCGCATTTTCTATTTAAGAGATTATCTAATGATAATTTTACATGGGGTATTTTAAACAATGAGTATTTCATTGGCAGTTTGGACTAATCTTTGAGTACTCCCCAGTTATCAATCTCAGGTATCAAGCGACCTCAAGTTTGGATAACTAATTATGGTATCTAATTACATGTGTTCTCATTCTTTTCCAAGTTCCAGCAAATAAGTGTATTCAAATGTTCTACATTAATATTAGTAGGTCGATGGTTGAGTTACTACTTCTAGAAAGCATCCATTTGAAGTAAGTTTAGCCAACATGCACAACTATAGTGATGACATTTTCTAAAAAAGAAATATAAATGTTTCCAATGCAATTCCACAGGAAGCAAGTGAAATCTTTGTGTACACAACTAGAATCTTCATTGTCACCATGACACTATTTATACATATAAATTCTTCATGAATTCCTTTAAGGCACCATCCTATGATAAGGGAAAGGACGTGCATACCTAAGATCCCCTCAATGAGAAACCAACATGACAATCAAAAGTAGACGAAATTTGCATCCTATCATATGGGTCATTAGTATAATATAATCTATGGAATCCATCTCCATGAGGAGGCCCCACACATAGAGACATACAGAATAGCAGGTAAAAACCAAAAAGAAAATCTTATATCCTTAATAAATACTTAATTGATAACTTATCTTTATTTTGTAAGACAATTATTAAATTATTTAAATTTATATGTTTTTTTCTTCTTTCTTAATTATCTTACTTCTAACCCCATGTTTTCAACAAAATGTGTTGGTATCTAAGGTTTTTTACTAATTTGAATTAATATAAAGTTTTTCACAAATTTTAAACCCATCAATTGAAACAACTATAGTTCACAATTTTTTTTTAAACAATATGGAAGACATGATTTAAATACTTCACTATTTTAAATATCAATCAACGCTAAAAGTTTGTAGTTGCAAGGAAAGAGCTTTACATTCCATCACCACATAAAATATTGCCATAAAAGAATGTATTAACAAATTTTATGATGTTTCCTTGAATTTATGCCTTCTTACTGAAGTCAAATTGACAAAAATAAATTGAGTTCTATAGAGTGACTTAGCATATCACAGTTAAAAATCCATAAATACTTTAGCCGCTTTTAATAGTAGAAATATTTTTCCATTTATCTTATTTACTGAAACATTTGTCTAATATATTGTCATGAATAAGCATATTGTGAGGCTAAACAAATAGCTTAAAATGTAATATGACCCTTCTAAAAAAAATTAAATTCAAACAACAATTTAAAATAATACATTTGATAGTGTATTCTTTATTGATTATAAGTGACTCTAAGTTTTTATTATAAAAAATTTGTTGAACCCTTATTATACACAAATTAGGAAAGAGGTGTGTTGAACCCTTGTTATGGGAGTTTGCAAAGGCTTCCCTTTACGCCCTAGTATTAATTTACCCAAGACTGCTTTCTCCATGGCCAATTGGTATGATTCGGGTCCTTTGGCCTATAGGAATATAAACTGTTAGTTTTGATAGTAAATAAATAATTTTTTTATTGTCCATTTTATTTGTCAAATTTTTTTACTTTCATGTTCTGGAATCAACGAGGCTATAACATCCAACATTTTTACACCACATGTGACTCTATGTTTTTATTATCATTTTTTTTTTGAATCCTTATTATACACAAATTAGGCAAGATGTGTGTTGAACCTTTGTTATGGGAGTTTGCAAAGGCTTTCCTTTAGACCCTAGTATTAATTTACCCATTGCCAATTGGTATGATTCGAGTCCTTTGGCCTATAGCAATATAAAATAGGTATACATTTATTTTTCTACAAGTTAAACTATGTATTAATTTATTTTTCTTACCTGCAGTAGTTCTTTTCTGTAGTAGCTTACAACAAACTATATTTCTACAGGCGAATAAGGGTTACTCTGAGTGTTTATATATTTATCTATCCAAACAAGCTTTTTTAATTTATTATATAATATCCTTTTTCATATTTGCACACATTCAAGTGTATTATTTTTTTTTTAAAAACCAACTAGAATAGAATATACTTATCTAATATTGGCGTTACCAAAGATACAGAGCTAACAAAATTGGAGTTACCAATGAAAACACTATCCTAGAACAATTGGGCATGAGCATAGTTTCGAAATCATTACGCTGGGTTAGATTGCGATTGTTAAAAAACGGCTATGAAGGGAACATCTAGAATTCAAGAAGACAGCCCATAAAAGCAAAAAATTACCAAATTTGGAAAATACAACCCGAAAAAGCAAAAAATAAATTAAATTTAAAAACAGCGTATAAATTTGTGACACTTAAATTTAAAACAATGCACAAATTTGTGATTGTGAGAAAACGGCTATGGAGGGAACAGCTCGAATTCAAGAAGACAGCCCATAAAAGCAAGAGGTTACCTAAATTCACGCAAAAAATAACTTAAATTTAAGAACATAATATAAATTACATTGAGTAAAAAAAACCACCTGTTAAATTAAGAAAATACAAACCAAAATAATTTACTTTTAAAATTAAAAGAAAGCAAAGTAAAAAACTAAAGGTTCAATTTAGAATTAAAAACATAATATAGATTACATTAAGTCAAAAAAACCACCCGTTAAATTAAAACAATACAAACCAAAATAATTTACCTTTAAATTTTAAAAGCAAAGTAAAAATTCGAAGGTTAAATTTAAAAGATTGCCTTTGAGGTAAAAGATTGCCAATTTCGCTATCTCCCCCACCCGTGTTTGGCTCTGTTGATGTCAAACTCAATAAGAATTCTCTCTCATTTCACGAAGGGGAGGAACAAGAATTATCTATCTCTTTTCATTATGGGGACGAACACGGAACAAAAAAATAAAAAGGATGTGATAATCTCTCACGAAAAGGTAGGTTTGGCCATCGTTGCAAAGCTATATGATATGAAAACTAAATTCAAGGTTAGAAAGCGCAAATAGTTGATGGAAAAGTGAAAAAATAAAAGCTAAATTTCAAAATAATATTTATTTTTTTTTGGAGTAAAAAAGGGATAGTTTCAAAGTTAGAAACTCTTGCTATTTAATTGTTTTTGCATTAAAACTATAAAATTTCAAAGTTAAAAAAAGTAATGGTGAAATTTAAAAACTCAATGTTTAAATTACTTTCTTCATAGTCAAGAGAATATGTACAAAGTTAATGCTTAAATCTGAAATGTCAATCTTTATCAGTGTAATTGAAAATTGAGAAAATAGGGTGAAAGTCATTATACATAATTTTGTTTGCTAAATAATAAAATTGTCAAAATAAAATTTGAGGATAAGTTGTTAAATAAGAAAAAATATATATATTAAAATTCATATGGCTTAACAACATTTTTCACTAATAAAATAACATTTTTAACTAATAAATAAAATCATATAGGTTAATAATCCTCTTCATTGATGTCCTATGGATTCATAATCCTCTTCATTAGTAATTAAAAATTATTTAATTTATATTTTTTCCTAAATACTTTTAGGTTGGAAAATTTAAATGATAAATATATAAATAAAATATTTATTTCAAAGTTTAAGATAACCTATTTTTTTTCAATATTTCTAAGAGCCTTGCAAAACTCTAGCAGTATCAAAAACTTAGCTACTAAATCACTCAAGGTTTTTTTTAAGTACAACTCATTAGTTATTGGATTAAAACAGTGAGGGAAATCATAAGGAAACACACATTGGGTTTCCCAATAATATTTTGATGTGTAAAAATATATATTGATATATGTATCTATAAATTCACTAATTATAATGAAGTTATTATTAGATATTTCTAGATATTGCACTATATATTAACCCCCACAAAATGGTTTCCCTTATTTAATGTAACCTTGGATGGCTCTAACCAAAATATCTTATACAATATGTGCCCCTTAACTAGAAACCATTATGAATGTCAAAATACTAATATGACCCATAATCACTAATTTACTGTGATCACTCATACTCTTAGATAATTTAAAACCCTTCCATAATGCAACCTCTAACAATTATTACCATTAAAAAACAATGAAATTGGTCACTTCATAATTCTTAAGGGACTAACTCTAAAATTAATTGAACCATAGTGCACTATGATCTTTAAAACACAATGAATTCTAGAAACTATGACCCCTAGTACACTTTATGATCATGACATTGTAATTCTTGAAATTTTATAATGCACGTCAATTTTAATATCTAACACATTAACTCTACCATTAAAACTATATCTTTTATGCACTTAAAGTGTCATAACATAGTGATCAATTTGAATGAAGTGTAACTCCAATTTAAATCCCATAAGAAAGGAATATAATAGATATTGTGTATTATTGAGATGATATTTTGATTATCGATATTGTCCCAAAAATAACTTTTCGTGAGCGAACATATGGTAATGATTTTGATTATGATGTTGACGCAAAAAGCAATTTCTGTGATTCAACATATGGTAATGATCTTGATGAGTATTGGCGTTTCACCCATTAGATCATACAATGATGGTGTATATTTTGTAGATGCTTTAAGGTCTTAATGTTGGTGTGTGAAGTTCATTTTAACTATTATTCCCTTCATTAATTAATATTAATCAAGTATATATATGTTGTTCTCTATATTTAGTTATATGTATTTCAAAATTATAAAATTCCTAAATTTCTAAATTGTGTATTTCTATATGGTTTTTTCCTATTTCGATTGTTCAATGCAATATGAATAATAAATATTCTTTATTGGATTCCTATTTGTTCATGTTTATATTATTGTGTTAAATATATGTACTATTAAAATAAGCTTTTGATATTTCATTTTTTTCTTATTTTTAAATCTTTCCTAATGAGAGAGAGTCATTTTGCATGAATAGGGAGAGTCTCTAACATTAAAATCACTATTTTACAATAACTTGGTCAAATGATCATGACGGGAAAAATGTACAAGTAGGAAAAACATGTTCGTGGCATGCTAAATATGAACCGGTATGAATGTGAAAATTCTAATAAGTCCATTTGGTTCCCCTCTTTACTAATTTTGGTAGAGATGAAACAAACTTCACTAGTTAGTCCTCCAGAAATCTTTAAAAATCTTCCAAAAGATGGAGAGTACCTCAACACATACAAAAAATGAATCCTCCCTCATCACATGTTCAATTGTCCATATAAAGAATTTAAGTTTGGTATGTCGACTCTTTAGATGTAGACACGCAATAGATTCTGTATCAGTCTACAATTGATGAAATATATATAGGATTAGTTAATGATATAATATAATATTCCCAATTCCACCATAAGCTTGAGAAGAACAACAGGTTATACTTTTACTCCTTCAAAATGCTAAACAAGAAGAAGAAAGAGAAGAATTATTATACACAACCATTTAAATTTGGCCTCTTAGAACTTATGACATAATCTCATATGAATATTGCAAGCAAAGACTCAGGGAGTTGGAAACCAACAGGGACATAAACATATACAATAAATGGAAATGGAATATTTCCAGGTATTCAACTAGAAGACGCACAACAACAATAGAATTTACACTCAATTGCATGAAATTTTTTTGAGGGTATCATTTAAAGAGTAGCATAGAAAATTAGAACAATTTCTAGAATAATGTATTGGGTTTGACGTCTTGTAGTTGCTTGGACATGGAGAATATGTATTCACTGAAAAACAACTATAGAAAATGATGGTAGTTCAGAAAAAACAGCAACATAAAAAATCGATTCGAGACAAACTCAACGTAGAAAGGTGCTCATCATAGGCATACGACCAAAGATAGTCGACTAAACCAAAAAGGAAAAAATAAAAATTGAACATCGACTTGAATTGTGATTTAACCCATGTTACTATGATAAGAAGTATAGAAGAAAATGATGTTCAAGATAGAATGCAATCCAAGCAGACCGATAGTGATGAACTTTCATCCAAGTATTCTAGGTTTGATGACAAATTAACTTGCCTAGTAAAAACATTCAGTAGAGAGAACAACACGAAATGAAGATTTGGTTGGAATGTTATAACTATGAAATAGAACAACATAATATAAACATTGTAATAAGAATTAATGATCCACCTTTTGCACTCCAACAATTAGTACATAAGTCAGTCGAGCAGAGGTTATATATGTCTATAATTATTCTCTTCACCATAGTTATAAGTTAATTATTAGGTTGAGAGAATATATCTAAACCCCATAGAATATGTTGGAATATTCATAGTAATATTGACATATTTCACTGTTAAAATTTTCCACTAAGATTTTTTGTTGTTGTTGAAATATGCATATATTTTTTTATAAATAACCACAATATAATTTGTAATAAAGTTATTATTTAGTTAATTTTTGTTTTTTTAAATATATTAAATTTGATAGGAATAATGGGTTACCCATTTTTTGGGTTTATCATGATTATGATTTTATTTGTAGTTCGATCCATTTAATAATATGGCTTCACTAGCTTGTCTTATTTAATGTAATATTTTCTTCTAACTAAATTGAAAAAAAAAAATTCCAAGAATAGATATGCCTATAATTATGTTGTAGTAAGAATAGATCTTCCATCCCGCTCTACAAATTTAATTATTTAGATGATCGTAGATATTTAACCCCATGGAAAATGTAGGAATACTCATGGTAATTATTACATATCAATTGATAAGATATCTATCTAGGTTAGGTATAATCTATTAATTAAATTATCTCAAATTAATTAATTTATTAAAATGGCATATCAACACATTATATTGGGAATGTGGTATTTTTAAGCCATGGTAATGTAAGAATAAATGTTTCGAATTAAAAGATTTCCATAATAATGGTGGGGCGAATCTACATGGATAAACATATTTTTATATATTATATAACTCAGGTGATAATAATAGTAATAAATATATAGTTTAGCTAACTTTTGTGAATTTTTTGATCTAGTTAATGCAATATTATGTATAATCGGGTTAGTGTTTTGATTCTTATCATAGATTGACGAATATAGCAATGTTCAATCCATTTAATTATAGGGTCACAATAGTTATAATAAAACCAGTAAATCATTTTATAGTCAAAATATTCTATATATAGTGTATTTGAAATTAATGTTGAAACAATTTTTTTAATTAAATTGAGAAGGAATATATATCATAACTAAATTTTAAATAAATCTTAACCTTCTATTAATGAATAATATTAAAAATATCAATTATTGATTATTTAATCTCTACCATCAACCTATTGATTATTGATAATTAAATTAAAATTCTAGAAATCCTATTATAAGGTATACACACTATCAACAAAACATAATTAAGAAATCATAAATATTTTTTCACAAATTTATTTATATGTATTTCAGATGTATAAATTATGTATTCTCGTTTTTCTTTAATCACTAATATTTATATTAATATAATAAATATATATATTTGTAATATAATTTTTTTATTATATTTTGTTTTGTTTTTGTTTTAATTTTGTCTAATCAATTCCAAGTTAAATTTTGAGGCTTTGTATTTAAATCTAAGGCATTGTTGAGTTCAATGGCAATGAATTGCACTATATGTACAGTCTATGAGATATTTTTCTATCAGATTTATGCAAATCTCAAATGCATTCACATTTATTTCTTTAGGAATGGAATTTAAAGGATAGAAACGAAAATATATTGAAACCATTATACAAATATTAATGTTTTGTCTCACCTCATTATTCACGAAAGTCACCCTTTGAATGAATGTGAGATATGCAAGACACCTTTAATGTGATTTGGAAGCGAATGGTAATACAATATAAAAATATATTTTTGGATCTCATTGACAAATTAATAATTATATCGTAGGAAAAACATTAAAATAAATGGAAATATAATAAAATAGATATACATTAAATGAGAAAGGTAATATTTTTCATTAACAAGGAGATAGTTGTTCAAAAATACACCTTCTTTAGGATAGGTAACACCAACATCAACTCCTATTGCAACTCTTCTACTAAAAATGATGACATTTTATTATATATGTACAATGAAAAATTCCTTAGTTCTCC